>OX235270.1:134163631-134448852 GCA_944472135.2 Trichobilharzia regenti | reverse complement strand
TGTATCGTGGTTGTAATCCGTAGCGCATATACAGAGGTGATAAATAGGCACCGTCTCTCAGACCGATCGCTTCCTACTCTCGTATAATCTAGCTTCACAAAACATAAATTATGTTAATGCAGCTTCGGCACTAGCGCTTAGTGAAACACTGACACCAGCTAAGCCGGATATCAACGCCACAGGGTGTCCGAATAAGTGCAGGCAGTACACACCATTCGAACTTTCAAGTGAAGAAGATATTCGAAGCACTTCAATGGAAATCTTGAATGTGGGTCTCTGAAATGCACCAGACATTAAAAGTGGGGCCTCGTAATGTTCTGGCTAGACCTGCCTGTTGTCCGAATTATTTATTTTTTTGATTTACAGCTTGATTCCACACTGTATTTTTGGTACAAGCATGGAATTTTCAGCATGGATATCGGTAGCCCAAATTTTGCAGGCCGACCATAGATTTCACGTGTGCGTCGGCAGGGGATCGAACCTCGGACCATGTGCATGGTCGGCGAGAGTCCTAACGACTGTACCACCGACGCACAGTATGTCAGTATGAAGACATTGTATATTACCTGTTGAAGTACTAAAATTATTAAAAGCTTGGTCTGATGCACATATAGATATACTGAAAACAAAGTCCATTATACTTTCAAGAATACGGACACTTTAGGTAAGTGTTATGGAAAATTGACTAATAACCAGCAAAGAACATGAATTTTATTCTCACGTTACATCGCTTTAAACAGAAAGATTGGTGTCGTATAGCAGATAATATAGTTACTCACCATCACTGGTGATCTTGGGATTTTACCTTCGGAACAACTACTACACAACTACACGATATGCTTCACTTACCTTAGCCTCATTAGATGTGAGAGTACCCTCACCAGCAAACAAAAGTCGTGGATACCTCAACTCATCGTCGGTATTACTGTCAACAACATCCCCATCATCATTTAGTTCAATTTTCACTACAAAATGTAGTTGGATGCTTGCATCAAAACCTGTTAAACTTTTTGCATAAATTGACCGATCAACATCTGAACATCCTGGTTCCCCGGTAGTATAAGCACCTAAAGCGAAAGGATCTTCTGACCATCGTGTAACTAAATAATGCACAGGATTCGGGATTCGACGATTAATTGTTGGTTTCCTGTCTTCATCACTATTACCGTTCAATGTACAGACAGTGACATTCTTTCCGTACATACCATCTAATAAATCTAATATAATGTCAACAACTTCTTCGTCCGTTCGACCAGCAGAATTAATACCCGATCCTCCCCATAGATGAGCACATAAAACACCAGGTTTACCTACGAAATGAGTGAATAACAATTGTAGGAAATAAGTTTAACAAAAACAATATTAAATTTATTACATTTATCGCAGTTGAAAATGTCTCTCTGTCTGTCTGTTTTCGACATAGAACTTTGCACAAATGTGCGGAAGTTCAAGTCGCCACATTCCGTGTAGCACGCGAAGCAAGAGAAGAAAGTACAAGAAAAGCATAATAGAAACAGTGAGCAGAGGTGTGAGACAAAGGAGTAATAAAGAAATACAAAACAGTTTCATTGAAGATCATAAGTCACAGGGAGTGGATGCATCTGCGCCACTGAGAACGATTTTGAGCCATGTCACCAATTGTTTCCAACCATAGATTTTTACCGTCCCGAGGACCCCAGCCTGGAAGTCTACACCTTCCTACGTGGCTTAGACCAACTGTTGTGGATTTCATTGACTGATGCCAAGTTTTTGTTTGACCGCCGCTAGCTTTTTTCCAGCCTGACCCTATATCCGCTAACATTGCTCGTCGAGGGAGGCGATGGCTTGGCATACGTAACACATGTCCTAACCATCTCAGTCTTTGTAGCTTCACGACTTCGTCGATTGATTTCCCCTGTTTACCTAGAACTCTACGCCTAACCTCCATGTTGCTCACCTTATTATGCCACTTTACACGGGAAATAGAACGCAGGCACCTATGATCAAAGACAGCTAGTCTTTTCATGTCTTCCACTCTCAGTGGCCAGGTCTCACAACCATAAAGGAGGACGGAGCGGACTGATGAGCAGTACACCCGCCCTTTGGTCGATAGTCGAACATCTCGTCTACGCCAGAGTCGGCGTAAACTAACAAATGCGAAACGAGCCCCTTGTATTCGTGCTGAGATTTCGTCAGAGATCAGCCCGTTGGGGCTGATGGTACTTCCCAAATAAGTGAAGCGGTCAACGTGCTCTACCACTTCACTTCCTATTTTTAAACTAGGCGTCGATGTAGTCCAGTCCTGTAACATCATCTTGCATTTGGCGGGAGCGAATCGCATGCCAAACATTCGTAGATTGCGGCTCAAGGTGTTTAGAAGACTCTGCATTTCGTCAGCGTCTTCGCCTAGAAGGACTATATCGTCTGCATATTCCAAGTCAACGAGATTATTCCCCGGTAGCAAGTCAATCCCTGAGTCGCTGAAGTCACCTAGGGTTAAGTCCATTAACACATCTATGATGAAGTTGAATAGAAAAGGAGATAATGGGCATCCTTGACGGACACCACTGGTCGTCATCAGTTCAGATGACAGCTCGCCGTAAGCCCTCACCTGGCTGTATGAGTACGAATAGAGTGCCTTAATCAGTGCAATATATTTTCTTGGAATTCCCTTTACAGCCAAGCATCTCCAGAGAACTTCCCGATCGACAGAGTCGAATGCTGCCTTTAGGTCAAGAAATATAATGACTGTTGGACGCCGGTAGGAATGCCTATGTTCTAGAATCTGTCGGAGGGTGAAGATATGATCAATACACCCTCTTCCTGGTCTAAAGCCTGCCTGGCTCTCTCGTGTTTGTGCTTCCCGAGCACCACTCAGTCTACGCATGATTATTGAGCCTAAGACTTTAGATACTATATTAGTCAAGCTAATCCCTCTGTGATTATCACAGGAAGACTTGTCTCCCTTCTTGTATATGGGGATAATCAGTGACTTACACCAACCCGATGGGACTTCTTCTGATTCCCAGACGCTGCCTAGTACCTCAGTTAATCCGGACAGTAAGCTGTCTCCACCGTACTTAAATACCTCTGGAGTCATTCCATCAGGTCCCGCTGCTTTGCCTAGTTTCAGATTGGTGACAGCTTTAGTAACCTCAGTTAGTGACGGAGGACCTGTGTCTATATCCCATTCAGGGAGGTGTTGGATGCTCGGAAGGTTGAGCGTGGCTGTGGGCAAATTAAACTGCTCCTCATAATGCTCTTTCCAACGATCCAGTCGTCTATCCTGGAGCTAATTATAGTGCCATTTTTTTCCGAGATTGTCTCACTAATGATTTGTCTTCTCCCACCCGTTTCCCTGATGAGTCCAAAGAGTTGCCTGGTGTTGCCTATCCTCAAGCTTTCTCCATCTCTTTGGCTTTTGTCGCCCACCACTGTTCACGGTCCTTGCGGAGACTTTTCGTAAGTTTCCTCTTGTGCAGCTTTCGCTCCTCATTGAATTCGGAGCTCGCCGGAATAAGTCTTCTAGCATCTATCAGTTCGGATGAGGCGGTGGAGATCCAGTGGTTTTTACTCACCTTTGGGTTTACCTTATTCACAGCTTTTACAGCTGTATCTATGGCTGCCTGGATATTTTTCCAAGCTTCTTCAGGGTGAGCACAGCTGTCGAACACAGATATGTGTTTAGCTAGTTCTTCCTGAAATACGGATTTAGTTTCCTGATCGAGCTGGGGACGTGATGGTTTTACCGCCAGCTGTTTCCTACGTCCGTTCAGTCGTAAGCACACCCGAGCGCGGACCAGTGCATGGTCGGTATCTACGCACGTGTTCCAGAAGGAGCGACAATCTCCTACCGACCCACGCCAACGATAGCTTATTGCTATGTGGTCTATTTGTGTCCAGCGTTGGTTTGATGAAGGGGGTCTCCAAGTCAAACAGTGTCTCTCCTTGTGTTTAAAGTTAGTGCTTACAAGAAACAAATGATTATCAGAGCAGAACTGTAGGAGACGGTCACCGTTGTCGGTTCGCTGGCACGGAGCTCCATAGGTGCCACCGACATCCTTCTCAGATTGACACAATTTCCCTACTTGAGCGTTAAAGTCACCAGCTAGAACGACTATGTCTGAGCGTTTAGCCTTTCCACCAAACTAGACAGCTTTTGGTAGAACTCATCCTTCGTTTCATCTGAACTGCAGTCAGTGGGGGCGTAGGCGGAGATTACGAAAAGGCATCGGCGAGTAGTGCAGTCCTTCCTCCTTCTTACTGATCCGTTCAGGCGGACAGCACACATTCGGCTATCTACCGGGATCCAGTCAAGCAATGTCTTTTCTGCCCTAGTACTCAAAGCTATCCCTACGCCAGCTAATCCTCGTGAACTAGCTGTGGCATCTCCTGACACCCTCAAGGTGAATTTTGCAGATTCAACCTGTTGGCCAGGTGGGGTTAGGTGAATAACCACACTTGGGTCTTGTATGCGTGTTTCTGAAACACAGCATACATCAATGGCTCGTGATGCCAGGGTCTTGGCTAGTGATGCTTGTTGTCCTATTTGGCAAAGTGTCCTAACATTAAGAGCTCCTATATGAAATTGGTGGCGCGGCTTTAAGAGGCTGTCGGTGGTGGTTTTTTGGCTTCCATCGTTTTTAGTGGACGCAGAGTGGAGAGGAAGTGGAGAGCTATCAAGTCGAGGAGTTGCATCAGTGGAAGGAAGGCAAGATGATAGAGATGAAGATGAAGACAAAGATGAGTGAGTAATAGAGAGGTTTCGTGTGCATTTCGGATTGTGAGGGCGATTGTTACTTCCCGGCTGCCCACACCGTGGAAGTTGGTTGCGTGACCGCAGAGCCCAGGGGACAACTGCTTGAGGCCGGTCACACGCGGCCTGTTTTTGTTTGTTCTTTTTGTTTGGTGTGTCTCAGTAGCAGATTTATCACTCCTGCCCTGTGACACGGCAGCAGGAAGCGCGGTCGTTGTTAATCCGGGCCACGGCCGATCCGGCATGAAATTTTGTAATTTTGTATTGGACATGATGTTGGATTGGGTAGCTGCTTTTTGTTTAACCGCTATCCAAACAACCTGCCTGGCATGGTAGAACCTCAAGAGACATAAGTCTCAGCCAGTATAGCTTGATTAGGTCATTGCGGTGTTCAAGCCCGACCACCACGTCAAGGTAGCAGCTTTCGGTCGGGTTGAAAATGGTGATTATTGAAGTTCTAAAAGGAACGAACATACTACACTGGCTGAAACTAATATGTCTGTAGGTTCTACCATTCCAGGAAGAATACTAGGATATCGATTATACTAAAAGCAGTTACCTGCATAGTGTAAGGTTTCTTACACTATGCTGGGGCATGTGGGCAGATTCCTACTGCAGGCGAACAGTGATGTAACAGCAGTGTGTTTATCTTGGATGACGAGCATGCCAGATATACTGTCTCTCCGCAAATAAAGATAGAAGGTTAGGTAAGGTCAACCCCAAAAATGGTACATCCCGACTTACCCTACGGTGGTCCGTAGTCAGCGGTTAATAATACAGAATTAAGCCTAAAAGCCAGTTCAAACAGGCCGTGTGTGACCAGTCTTAAGCAGCTATCTCCTGCTCTCTGCGGCATCAGCAGCCAGAAAGTAAGAACCGCCCACACACTTCCGAAAGCACATGAAGCCCTCCTGATCATCATTCTCATTTATCCACGACACCCTCAGCATCTTTTCCTACTACTGGTAATACTATTATGAAGGCTGGTAAGTCATCTTCCTTTTATTCTGTGACCATAAATAGTGACGACAGCCAGTAAAACACTTCCGATAGTTTCTTAAAGTCACGCTGCCAACTTTCTATTGGCAGCGAAACAGATACGTCCCCAAGTAGATCGAGACTCTGAGTCCCTATTTAAGGAGAAAATAGCGAAACGTGTGTCTGAGGTCGACAGCAGGACTTCCCTCTGAGGTAGCCTGGCACAACATACAGTTAGCTGTTGACACAGCTGTAAAGGCTATTAATAACCTAAAACCAAAAATTAGTAAAAGCTAGTGGATTTCTGCTACTTTACCTGAAATGATAGACGCAAGAAGACTGATTCCGACGAGCTCCGAATATGATGAGGAGCAAGAGGTGCTCGAACGCAAACTGACGAAAAGTCTTCACAACGACGGTGAACAGTGGTAGGCGACAAAAGCGAAGGCGATGGGAAAGGTATCGCCGAAAGGTAACACCAAACAACTATCTAACGCCTGCCAGGGAAACAGGCGTCAACAGGTAAACGATAAGTGGGACAACTTTCGAAAAAAAATGGCACCGTAATTAACTCTTAATTGTCTCCACCGTCCCTAAATATCTCTGAAGTCATTCCATCAGGTCCCACTGCTTCACCTCGTTTCAGGCTAAAGGGAGATTTTGTAATCTCAGTTAGGGACAGAGGACCAGTGCTTACTTCTCATCCAGGGAGATGTCGCATGCTCGGCAATTTGAGAGTGGCTGTAGGCCAGTTACGTTGCTCTTCGAAATGTTCCTTTCAACATTCCAGTCGTCTATTCTGATATGCAGGGTCAACCATCACACCAAGGTAGCAGATACCGGTCGAGATCTAGTGACTCCACAAAGGAAATCTATATATTCAAGTGTTGGATGTCTAGCGAGGTCATGCGTTTCCGCCACTGAAAAATCCTAAACAAGGACGAACCAATTTTCTAGTGCTTCCTGTCTTTTAATGGTTCTCTAACTGACACTAGTCGGTGACGAAATCGACCTTTAAACTAATATTTACACTCGTCCCACATGTTATCGAGACAGACACGCTCCACACTAAGTCAACTAAGTCACTCAGTAAGTGTGATAATTTAGGTTATATTACTTTAACGTACAGGCTTATGACAATACTCGACTTCTATCATCACACCAGATGTTGCATTGTTTAAAATCAGGATCCACTGATCAAAAGTAAAATAATTGGGTGCATAGGCCACATTCTGACTGGAATTATCTGATCCACTGACTTTCAATATAGGTCACGTGATACGATACATATAGCTCAACTGGCCCCGTATGTTTTTATTTAAAGCACAAATACATTACCGAATGAAATGTAAGTGTAAAGGAATAAACAGATACGCTACATAGACATCAATTCTAAGACAGATTTCATTATTAACAATTATTTAACTGACTGGTTCCAACGTACAACTTTGCACAGATGTGCAGCAGTTTGAGTTGCCACACTCCCTACATGTAGCACACAAAGCAAGAGAAGAGAGCAAACGGAGGTTCAAAACAGAGATAATAAACAGAAATACGAGACAAAAAAAATAGTAATATGGAAAAACAATTGAACTTTATTGGATATCATAAATCTCAGAGTGGATGCATCTGCGCCATCATTGAGAACGATTTTAGGCCATATCAACAATTGTCTCCAGCCATTGGCTCTTACCATCCCGAGGACCCCAACCAGTCAAGAAGTCTACACCTTCCTATATGACTGGCTGGCTTAAACTAACTGTTGTGGATTTCATTGACCAATGAAGCCATGTTTTGGTCTGACCACCATCAGCTCTTTTTCCACCTGATTCATCCTATGTCAGTTAATTTTGCCCATCGAGGAAGAGGATGGATTGGCATGCGCAACACATGTCCTAACCACCTCAATCGATGCAGATGCTTCACAATTTCATCGATTGATCTCCCCTCCCTCCTTATCTAGTACATAATCGATGCCAAAGTTCAGTATTGCTTACCATATCATACCACTTAACATGGGAGATAACACGCAGACACATATGATCGAAGGCAGCTCTCCAGGCTTTTCATGTCTTTCACTTTCAATGGCCATGTCTCACAGCCAACCACAAAGGAGGACAGAGAGAACTGCTGAGCAGTACACATGCCCTTTGGTCAACGCTTGGTTGCACAAAAGTGTATAAGTCCAAGTTGCCAAACTTTAGAAAGACATACAACAATAGATAAAAGAAAAGTAACGAAACTCCAATAGACAGAGGTTTAAAAAGTCAAGAATAATTACTTGAGTAATTGTCAGCATTTTTGGAAAGCAGATTACAAGAAGTGAATACATCAGAGACATTATACGCGAAATTAGCCATGTCAACACAAGAGCCTGAAAACAATGGCTCCCAACGAACTGATTATCAAAGCCCAGCAGTCTACACCTTCAAACGTGGTTCAGACCATTACTGCGTTGAGAGGTCGCAACCAGCAGGGTCTACCAAGTCAGGTAAGAGACATTATCTGGCGGCTGCGCTATGGTTTTCCAATGATCCTCTAAATTATGCCAGCTCACAGTCAAACCTGTAACCAACGTTCAGTGTCTTGGTGAACTAACGCCAGATATAGGTCTGATCACCCTTAACTCTTTCTAAATAAGCACGTATTCATTTATTTAGAGGCATATCAAATGCCCAACAGTTGATGATAGTTGACAGTCGAACCTGAGTAAATGATGAAGAGTTCGAATTACAACAATCCTATAATGATGATGTGGTTGACTTCGAACTTTTCCTAGTTAATACCTTCTTACCACTGGTTCTTAACACCAAATATGCTTCATAAAGAGGCATATTTAGAAGATGGGATCACCGTTGCTGTAATGAAATTCAACACATGATAACTACTATATATGGTCGACAAAATGTTTATTGAAAAAAGTATAAAGTTGGCTTACCGTAACGATGTAAATTAAGAATGTGCAAACGGGGATCAGGACACTTGAGGTGAGCTGCACGAGTATCCCAGAAAACATCCTCAGGACACTTAAAACGTAGAATAACTTTTTCATGTGTAGCTGAACCTTTACACGGCATTCCTAAGCGTTTAATAGACTTCCGTTTCTCGAGTGGTAGTTCAGGATAAAACTTGATAGCTGAACTAGGACAAAGACCTTGAAAATACGGTGAGATTAAAAATGTTCAGATAAAAACAAATACTGGAAATTTAAGTATACTAAACATGCTCCAAATTAACTTGGAAAACAAAATCGAAGTTATGTGGCCAGGCGACGGTAATAACCGGCATACACTTACTTCATGAACATTTGGTTGAGAATCCACTCGTCTACAGTTAATCAGCTATGAAGTGAATGAATGATATAAGCTGTGCTGATTTGGATTGAAAATTAATACACATCTCAATGAAATCAATTACAAAAGAAGGGTGAAAGTGGTTAGTGGAACAACGTAATAATTATATATCTTTATTACATTAAATTATTTACCATATTACACATACTCTCTTATAACCTGTTCCTTGATGTAGTAAATGACATGAAATTTGACTGAACACTAGTAAACTAGTAACTGTTGAATCCTGCATTTAGGATAGTTAAATAATGTTTCCTTCACGTTCCCAGTGGAACATAGGGCTCCAAGCTAGTGGCTTGAAGTTTCTGTAGCAGTGTTTAACTTTTACAGGATGGGGTTGCTAGCCTCATGCCCAACCTTTCCTCTTTACCAGCATTATTTCTGGCTCAGTAAGGTAAAGGAGTGCACCGGCCGGGGATCGAACCCCGGCCCATATGCATGGTCGGCGAGCGTCTTAACCGCTATACCACCGACGCACGCATTTAGGATAGTACGCAGTAATAATTCTCTATCTTTAGAACTAAACTATTGTTTACAGGATTTCATAATGAGCTGACATCAATCAGAGAACTATTGGAATCGATTCTAATGGCCCATGAATTAGCAAGAGTTGAAATTCATGGGCCATTGTGTAAGATCCCAGTGCTTTAATAGTCTACGAGCTCACCTTGTAACCGGAACGTTCTGGGTTTGAACCCAGGTGTGTGCTGCGTACTGATAAAAATCCCCAAACTAGAACGAAACAGCCTTTCAGTACTCCCGGGTTTTCCAGTGGTTTTCTGATTGATATCAGCTCATAATGAAATCTTGTAACCATTCAAATCCCTGCAAACCAACATTTGAATACTAAACTACTGTGTAAAAACGATTGAAAATGAATTATTTGTGGTCAGTCTGCATCTGATAAAACCAGAAAATTTGTTACCCAATGGAGAAAAATTAAGTATCAATATATAGAAATAAACTGGAAACAACTGAAAAGAGTCGAATGGTTATGAAAAGTTTTACAGAGTCAATTTACAAGAAATTGCAAATCTAGAGTCCATATATCACAATAATTTTTAGTAAACAATATCTGCACTCTAAGTGGAATTGATTCCATGATACTGAATGCCTCAATCACCTACCTAATTATTAGTGAACTTTCTGTACACTTCGATAACTTTACTCATAATACCAAAAAATTAGACAAAACATGCCCTTATCCTATGCCAGGTTCAAATCTCACTCCACCTATATTAGAATTTGGCCGACTGGTAATATCACATCAGTCCAAACTCAATAAATGCAATTCAGCTTGATGCGAGTGACCGAGCTCAAGAAATACACTGAATATGGTTATTAATCAAGGTGAAAGTGATTTTTGTATGTAAATACACGCTGAATGAATGAATATGCCACTAGACTTTTAAAGTTGTCAGTAGTATATTCTGATTAATATAACTTACCTTTTAATACACCCACTGGAACAGTAATAATACAGTGTTTAGCTTCATAAATTTGTTCTTCTTCTATAATTTGAACTGTAGAACCATTCTGATTTTCAGCCGACTGACATTGTCGTCGAACTTTAGCTTTGACTATCACCGCATGTCTTTCAGTATTAAAGGTTTTGCTCCAATCAATTTCAGTTACCACAGCATTGTATATCACATTTACACCTTCAAGTAAAGGATTCAATACATCACTGAATCGGCTGGTTACTAAACGATCTTCCCAGCTAACGCATACAGTTTTAGTAACTGATGGGAGAGAAGCTTTTTCATTATTTTTTAAAGCATCCAATTTTCGTTCCACCCAAGCATTATAGGCTCTTCTTTGATCAGCTGTAGGATATCCCCGTACAAGTTGAAATGCTAAAGATGATGGAATTGTCTCATACTTAGACATATTGGATTTTTCACCGAAAATATTCGATTGCCACTTCGAATCTGTCTGTTCACACAAGTCGTCTAAGACACACAACGGTAGACGTTCCATAGGGTTAACGTATGCCAAATAACGGCTAACTATAGACTGAAAAATTCCTTCTTCGACCGGATCGCGAAAACCTGCACTAGGTCGATATCCTAATCTAAATTCCAAGTCAAATAAATCCTGTAGTGCTTGATCGTAAAGTTCCTGGGAGAAAAAAAAGGGTAAAGATATCCCATTCGAAGGTGACAGGAATATAACATTTCTAAAATACAAAAGACAGGATTACTTTGTGAGAATGTTTTTAGCCAGACAAAATATAGTCTTTTAGTAATCCTACTTTGTGACTTTTGTCTAACTTACGCTTCCATAATTCCAAGCACGAAGGAACACATAGAGCCATAGCATAACAGCTAATCGGATAAAGTTTTTGGTGTTTTCTAAAGTATGTTAACTCAGTTGTAACACTTTATAGTGAGCATTTACGACAACTTGTTTAACTGACTGCTTAATTTTGAGCAGTTACTCAATGTCAATAACTAGCCGGTAATTTTCTATCACGCTACGAGGCCCACACTAAAATTCATGGTACCTAAGAAGTGGTGCCGTGTGCTGGTTTGATTATACTCAGAGTTTTATAACACATTTAAGCATACTCTTAGTTACTGAATTCAATGAGAGTTGGAAACTTCGCCAACTGACCAACGAATAAAGTTATATTTACAGTGGTCACTAAATGATCACAAATTGAATGCATTAGTTGTCATGATTACTAATTAAAGTCTGATGAATCGAAAATACCGAACCCCATAGTAGTATGTTATGATGTTTTCAATTCTATTTAAAAACAAAATAGAGAAAATTACTTTTAACAAAAATTTACGCTTTCGATTATCGCTTATTCATCCCATTAACTTATTGGGTACGAAGTATGCCGAATGTTAGAATATGCTAATTTCAGCTATATTCGACTAATATATATATTTTCAAGTATTGGTTTTGTAGGGATTTTGTTTGATTGTATGGAGGATTTCACCATGAGCTGAAATCAGTTACAGCTCGCCTTGTAACCAGAAGGTCCTGGGTTCGAACCCCGGTGGGTGCGTACTTCCGAAGAGTCCCAGACTAGGACGAAACAGCTGTCCAGTACTCCCAGGTTTTCCAGTGGTTCTCTAACTGATGTCAGGTCATGGTGAAATCCTCCACATAATATATATATATTTTTTATTTTTCATTACAGCTTGATTCCACACTGTATTTTTGGCACAAGTACGGAATTTTCAGCATGGATATCGGTAGCCCGAATTTCGCAGACCGACCATAGATATCAGGTGTGAGTCGGCAGGGGATCGAACCTCGGACCATGTGCATGGTCGCTGAGAGTCCTAACCACTGTGCCACCGACGCATATATATATATATATATATATATATATATATATATATATATATATATATCATTAGATTACAATTATGGGGATTTTAATGAAACAAATTATAAAATCACAGAAGTGCTTACCTTGACTGACATATTAAGGACTGAATTCTGCGCTTTAGACTTCATTTCTAAATAACGATCAACAGTAAGATGAGTAACCCTATCAAAGAGAAATACTCCTTCCGCTACTTGATCAGCAGTTATTGGACACTGTGGTGAATAATGATTAAGCCATTTTGCCACCTCGACACACTCCCAACCTCGATACTTTTTACATAAATCACCAGCGGTGACAGCAGTAGGTATTCTTAGCATATTTGCTAAGTGAAACAAAGGTTGTTCAGCTTGTCGATTTGAACATCCAATCAAATAGTTAGCCCCAAGATCAACATCAATTGGACCAGAGACGTCTGAATTGATTTCATCCAGTGAATGATCAACTGATTGTTGATCAGAAGTAAAGGAATCACACGATGACGTACAGCTACAATCACAATCTGATAAGTCATCAGCTGAGGTATTGTTGAAATGATAAACACTAAGGTTATCATGATTGATACTTGATTCAGTATCAGATATGGAAGCTACGTAGAGAAAATAATAAAATGAATGAAACATGAGAATCCATTGACTTGGCTATTTTCATATTGTTGTTAAGTATAAGAAATAGATGAGTTTGTGGAACTGTAACCAGCCATTTCCACATAGTTTATCACTTAGGAACTTGAAAACTTTGTGACTAGTTTTCCTAAATTTAGACGTATGAAAAAAAACATTCCTTCAAAAAAGTTAGGTTTCTTTACGCTAGCCTCCTCACTCGATAATTCTCGAAGAAAGAATGCCAAAAAAACGTTAGTTACTTTTAACCTCTCCATCAGAATGTAATAAAGTATGAATAACTCATGAACAATGTAATGGATCCCGCTGTAAACATCGATGTCACAACAATAGTAGCCAACCTATCTATGAATTTAAATATCTAGACGATTATCTACTCCAGTATGTGACACAGAAGTTGTATGGCTGGTCAATTAATTCCGATGTGTAGTACTTCCTGCAACTCCACGATAAATAACCAATCTTTTTCTTTTTAGGTGAAAGTAACCACTGTAAATAAGAATTGTCGACTTAACCAGGAGAAAATGATAGGAATAAGTATCATCTATACAAAATAAAATAAAAGAGCTACGTAAAAACCTGTATAGTGAACAATTAAACACACTGTGCGACAGCTAACCATGCTGAGTGGTTACCTTAAAAAACTGTCAATGGAGTAAAACTCTAAACTGACAGACAGACTGTACAAACATAGTAAATAGCATTTTTGCATAGTAGTCCAGTTGGTCTCATATTATATCTGCGAACCAAACGTAAGGCAATACAAAAAGACACAAAATAATAGTCTTTATATATTATAAGATACAAAAAAATGTAGTACATTAAGCGTAATAATGCAATGAACATGAAGATAACGCATGAATGCATCTGTGCTACTTTGTTCGATTACGAACCATATGACTTACAGTCTCCAGTTAGAATTCACTTACAATGCCGACTTTAAGCAGAAAAAGTGCATTCACGAAACAGTTTATAACAAAAGTTATATATACGTTTTATGTTTCACTTGGCTATCCATTTTTTCTCCTTCAACCTAATACAACTTTTTTAAATATTGGTTAAGAGTAGATAGTAGGTAAAAACGAATGAAATTCTAGTACTGGTTAACCAACCACAAATTCATCTACTTCTGACTTCAGAACTATACCTGGAAGCCAATAAATACAAAAGCTACGCAGACCCACAGTCAAATCTTTTATGGAATGGTGTCAGCGCTTGATTTTATCCTGTATAACTAATACTGCAAGAAATGTGTGATCGTATATCCTTGACATCTTAATTCCCGAAGGCTTATAGTTTTATCAACCAGTTAGCTTGTTCAAGTTACCTACACCTAATATTCGTGCTGCCCAAGACTAGGTCCCAATGCTTTAGAACAGTGTGTATTGTTTTCTGAACATTTCCCACTATTCTCAATAACAGACTTGTGTCATTTCGAAAACCTCTTGATATTAGCATCTTTGCTTAGTAGCATTATGCAGTCTGTTTACAGTACGTAAGTTTAGAAATCTTTAAATAGGATGAATGTGCCTAAATGACAGAGGTGAAAAGAAATGACGAGAATGACCAAATCAGCTCAAGTGAACCACGGAAAAAACATAATTGGAAGCCGAACCGCAAATCACCGTCTCTACAGATACACACAGACAGGGAATAAGCACGCTCTGACTTTTATTTGTTTTAGGGTACATGAAGGTTTACGGACCTCAGGAAGTCAGTGTTCTACTTGGGGGAAATTTTCAAAGCTTTTAAATGCTAGTCTTAAGTCAACTGAACTATTCTTTGAATTGAATTTAAAGTAAAAACTTGTCTGATTGAAAGCTATCTCGAATCCAGAGACAATAAGCCTTCGGACACCCATTATCCTTTCTTGACTTGTCAGTGTTATTACAAACAGCTAGAGAAAAATCTAAGGCAACCGGAAATGTGAATTACTATTGCATTTACAAAGTTAATGTAACTCACCAGACGATAACTCGGTTTATATAAGGGTTTGAGATATCATTCAGATGCACAGGATCAAGTAAGAGGAATAGTCAAGGGCCACTGTGTTCAAACCAAATACTTTTATCAATGATCGACACCTCCACTATATTTCGTTAATTTTCTGGCTAGTACAACAACAGATACAGTTCACAAACACGCTACCCCTAAATCTTAGAACTGTTTGCTTTCGTAAGGTGCCTACAGGAGACCTGAAGTCTTGCCACACTTCAGGTCAGAATGTTTTTACTAATCTTAGAGACACTATATCCTAATTCATTCCCAATTTTTAATCAGAAATATATTTTGTTCTATATTCTCGCAAATTTCTCTTTAACTTTGCAATCGATGACATTCTGGAGTCAGCTCTGAAGGATGTGCGTGAAGGTGGTGTAGATCTGCTACCTAGATATAGGCTTTTCGATCTCAAGTATGCAGACGACATCGTCTTACTGTGCGATAGCATGCAGGCTGCCCAAATCGCACTTCATCAGTTGGCGATCAGTGTCTGTAAGTATGGTATGTGCTTTGCGCCGTCTAAGTGCAAAGTAGTTACAAGATTGGCAAGAGTCTATACCTGCACTCACTCTTGCGGGTGAACCGCTTGAAGTTGTTGGTAAGTTTGTGTACCTGGGTAGTTGTGTGAGTGCTGGCGGAGGGGTGACAGATGAGATTTCCAACCGTATAATGAAGGCTAGGATGGCATACACCAACTTGAGCCACCTATGGCGCCGTCGCGACGTTAGCTGGTTGTGAAAGGTCGGGTATACAATGCTTCGGTGCGGGCTGCCCTGCTCTACGCCTGTGAAACCTGGCCTCTCCGAGTAGGCTGAGGATGTGCGGCGACTCTGCGTGTTCGATCACCGCTGTCTCCGCAGGATTGCTTGAGTTCGATGGCATCATCGCATGAGTAATTCTGAGGTTCGGCGGCGTGTGTCTGAACACAGTGGAGATCACCATTCATTGAGTGTCGTCATCTGGAAACACCGGCTCCGGTGGCTTGGACATGTGCTGCGAATGTCATCTCAGAGGCTTCCGTACAGGTCTCTGTTCGTTAGCCCTGGGACGGGATGGAAAAGGTGGGGAGGTGGTCAGTCCATGACGTGGCGTCGCGGGATGAAGGATTTTTGTGCTAGATTAGCATCGGTTGGTGCGTCACGACTCCCTGGTTGGGGTCCGAGATAGCTCAAATCGATGGCTCGAAACGTTATGGGATATGGCCAAGAATCGTAATCAATGGCGAATGTGTTGCAATTTCCTTCTTTCTTCCCTTCCCGATGATAGTTAACGAATACTGTTTGAACTTGTTAAGCATGACTGTCTTCCTTCAAGATGAAGTTCTCTACTTATATTTTTTCTTTTGATCTATGTTGTTTTATTATTATTGTGTGGCGCATCCTTCTTGGTGCTATACTGTACCAAGTTTTTATGCGATTAAATAATATTCTCGCAAAGTGACATCATCTAAGTTTGGACAAAGCATTATCTTCTATACGCCATTACTAAAAATTTCACTAGGATGGTAATGAATACTTTGAAGTTAATTAAGAACATATAAACTGGATAAAATCTTTGTTTTTTCATATATTTCAAGCCGGAATGACGTAATAACTAATATGCATCTTTAGGCTAAAGGACGCTGTATTAATTAATCCAACCAAAAGTAGGTCCATATAGGGAAGATTTTCTACGATTTTCTCTTCTATTACTACCTAATTTTGAACAATTGAGTAAAAACTAGTATAGGTACACGTGACAGATTGAAAGTCACAATTATTGCATCCGATGACATTACTCAGCTACCAGAGCATAAGCAAAACATAAATGAACCTGTAGATTCGACCAATATACAACCCAATAAGACGACTGATACGAAGGATAAATCAAAGTATTAGGTAATAATGCATGGTCGTATGGTATTATATTATTATCCCCTTGGGTTCCAAGTGGAAGATGGGGCTTCAACTGCACATCTCCATTTCGTCCTCTTCTCTGTGGTCTTCTTCAGCCGGTCCCACGATTCCCCATAAGCTTTTATCTCCTCGCACAATCTCCTGCATGTCACTCTCGGGCGTTCCAAGCGTGTTTAAATGATGATAAGGGTTAATTAATTGTTGAGATCGTCAAAATTATAATTGCTACAGTTAGCAGATGAATAACATCAACATAACTAGAAGTCAGAAGTAAATATCTGACTGTAAGTTAAAGATTTTTTTTAGGTAGGACTGATGTGAGCTTTAGTTATTCATTCTTAAGTGTACCTAAGGATAATTTATGTAGAGTATATATTTCCACGGGAAGCTAATTAAAGAATGGCAATGTTTCTCAGAAAATACCAGTGATACCTTCACGATAAAAAAAATTGTTCTAGTTCTAGTCGTACCGCCATCTACTGGCTCAAAACTTGACCACGTTCTTTTCAGGTCAAAGCATTAACTGTGAAGTTTAGCTTAAAGGCAACCTAAAATGTGAGATATAACTCCTGAAAGTAACTCATAAATACAATAATACATGGGAACTGAATACTCACCGCCGTACCATAAAGAAATTGAGTGAAGTGGGTGTAAAATTATTTCATCTTAGAATTTCTTCTAGAACTATTAGCTGTCTCAAGGCTTGTGAGATCCTTTCCAGTAATAAACAACAACGATAAAACCTAACTGTGCAACAATTTTGATGTAGAAAACATGTACAAGTTGTTAATGACCAAATAAATGAACATAATTATAGCGAGCAGCTAACTGTATACTTTATAATGTATTATGGCTTATATCTTACGCAACCCATCATTTGACTGAGTCTCAACACAGAAATTTGCATAGAAGTGCAGTAATTCAAGTTATACAAACCACAGAGCATACAAAAGTAGAAAACGGAAATTCAAAAGAGCTTAGACTAGCAGGAATGTACGCGAAAAAGTACAGTAGCATGAAGAAACGGGAGAGTTTAGTGGATATGGACGACATCACCAATAGTCCCCAGTCGTTAGACCTTAGAATCCCGAGGACTTCAACCAGGTAGTCTACATCTCCCAACGTGGCTCAAACCAACCGTCAAAGATTTAGTGGACTGATACCAGGTTTCGGTTTGACCATCCCTAACTGTTTTCCAAATTAATCATATCAGCTAACACTGTTCGTCGAGGAAAGCAGTGGCTCGGCTTAAGCATCATGTTCAGTCCTTTAGATAATCTAAACGAAATGCATTAGCTACATCCTTAGACTTTAAAAATACGTTGTGGTTAATTCTTTTCTAAGCCTTTTTACAAATATATAAGAAATTGTAGCAAAGTAACTGTCGGCTGGAATGCTAATAATCATTGTTTCATGCATATAGTGAATACGAAACCCATAATAGTTAGCCAGGGAAATCCCAGAGTCCCACGATATTGGCCTCACATAACACCTAAGTTGACTATGAACGCAGAAAATGGATGACAATAAATTCTTGCATGTTTACTATTATCTAATCCATATTTCAAATAATGAAGCCCTCAATGTGAAGCAGGAAAGTTGACAACACAATAGTACCACAGGAAATAGGGTTATAGGTAAATAAATGATTTCTGGAGCCTATACTGCGTTTATGTCACAAGTCAGTAAATGACATGAGACATAGAGGTAATATTGCAGCGGGACTTCCATGTACTGACACTTTATAACTTAGTCACTCCAGACTAATGGCACATTAAATCTTGGCATATGTTCGGAATAAACCTGACCAGATGACTAATAGTTCATACAGCTATTGCACTACCATAATGGTGACTGAAATTAGCCGTAATAAGTCTATAACAGCCATAGCTGAACATTAAACTTCTAATATTCGGCTCGACTATACGACGTTCTTCTGACCACCGAGGTTTAAGCAACCAGAAAATAAATCTAGCCTTCATATAAAAAGTTGCATCATTTGGCGCTCAAAATTGCATGTTGTCCAAAAGTTGAACTGAAGGATGCCAAGAATAAAACTGATCACTTTATGGTCAAATTAATACAGAATAACTTGATTTCGGGGCAAAATCACACCACCAGTTATACTGGGAATAAAGCTTCTATTCAAGAGTGGTATAAACAAGTCATTTCCAAAAACTCAACAACCTTTATTCTAATAATAGAAAAGATTTGTAACTCAGGTGGATGATTTGGAATTGAATCATTTCACTTTATCCTAAATACTGCGCTGAAGATGTCGTCCAGAAAGACAATGAAAGCTCCGCAATTAAACCAAGGAGCTCAGAGAACACTATCAATTCCAAACCTTTATTCTAGCAAACTTTTGATGTCGAAGCCATTTTATGTTAACAGCAACAAAAATGAAACTTACATCATAAACTTTCAGAAAAGCTTGTAAGCTATAAGGTTTTCCACTAATTTAATCGAAGTAGCAGCTTAAAATAGCTTATTTGAAATGAATGAATCGTCGCATGAGACCTGAACCAGACCATCTGTCCGACTAATTAGTTTTTGAATTGAACATTAAAATCGAAATTTTAATTTGCAATCTTCTCCTCACAACTATAAGTACTTATCAACGATTATTTCCAAATCCCATCACATAGAAGGCTCAATTTTGCAATAAACTTAATACGAAAGAAATAGAACGTAGTCCTTAAATATCGTGGGATTTTAGATATCATAAGCTAAACCAGGCAGATAATAAGCAAACAAGTCAATAAAGTAGTACAACATAGTTGCATGCTTGATTTTAACAATGACAAAAGCAAATGGTAATCATGATTTTCCTTAACTTTATTACAGATGGACTTAATTCTGACCAGACTACTAAGTAGTCACACGACTATTATCGAATTCAGATCTTATCTTGAGCTAAGAACATGACTGTTTAACAAAAAATTGGGCTGCATGCGTAATTACGCATGCAGCCCAATTTTTTATTAATTATAATAAATTATAATTATAAATTAATTTACGCACGCGTGTAGTGAATGTGGTTTTAATGCAAATAATAAGTGAAGCATGGTTTGCCGTGTGTAAGCAATTAAAATTAGTATTTATTAATCCTAATATAATCAATAAAGATTGTAACACGTGTATTAACTTATAAATTACTTTTTGAAAGCAATAAAAAACCTCACTCACATGATAGTGACGGTAAACGTACACTGTGTATTCGGCCACCTGGACGATTACGTGCCTCCAACACCAAAACACTATGAGATTCACGAGTAAGAAGGTGGGCTGCTGCCAATCCAGAAATACCCGCACCTATTACAATGACATCAAACATGCCTAAGACCACTCAACCGAAAGCAGCGACAGGCCAACCAATCAGACGAGGTTTGTGTGCAACACGACCTAAGTAACTGGGTGTGCGCCAATGACTTCATTTAACCATTACCTTTAAACAACCAGTAAAAATTTAATAAGTTATATGGTTAAAAAAACTTATTTTTATGTCATTTCGTGATACATACATAAAAAATAAATTAAATTTTAACCCGGGTCTCGAGTGTTTCAACATTCCAATTTCGCCAATGAAGAAGCAAACCTCCGAGAAAACGAAAAATAATGAAGATAAAAGTGAATGTATGGAACAAAGAAAGTCTATGTTAATAGTTTCTCGAAGCGGTTCTGTATAACAAGCCATCAAATTAGGTCTTTATCAAAATAATCCCTAGGATAACCCGGAAACAACACAGAAACTATCTAATATATTAATGCTTGCATAAATTAACACAAGAGGGCTGAATTGAGAATCATGAATCAAATGAAGTAATTTTGCTTAATGCAGTTTTTTAGCGTTCCTAAGGAATGCGGGAAATACGAAAACATCATAAGGTTAAATTAACTCAGGAATTAATGGGCTGTCGCGTATCAAATAATTAACTTAATGTTTCTACACACTTCAAAATTGTCCCTACAAATGGGACATACCAAAAAACACCTAAAATAAAGGCTGGGTACTTCCGAAAAATTAGAATTGAGTACAAAAATACAAACAAACATATATAAAATTAAGTAATTTTCAAAACTTAACAGGCAGCAAGGCACCATTTTACAAAATAACCAGTGCAAAGCTTTCTTTGCTTTACATCGGATGCAAATCTTCACTGTCTAAGTCAACTTGATAGAGGTACACTCTCAAGCACCCACGTCATTTTGCTTCCAGTCGTTTGTGCACCATTCCTAGTAAAGTAAGCAGTCATCGTCGCTCTACGTCTCTGACTCAGAAATAAATCTCTTATTTTAGACGATCGATATGGTGTTTTATCTGTCTTTTGCCTCATAAGAACAATTACTTTGGGATTAAGGATAGAAACTTTCGCCTATGTGCAGCATATCTTGCGCAACCATCGACATTCCGTCTTCCTCTAAACTGGTGAGCCTATTAACGGGCTTCGTCTTCTAAACTTTCGAGCATGCACACTCCACTCTGCTTCGATGAGCTCATCGTTTTTGCACTTATTCATCACTTGTCTTCACTATATTTTTACTTAGACCATTTTTATGATGCTCTATCAGACAAACAAACTTATATGTATTCGATCTACTAGCATTTCCATTCAGATCGTGCTCTCCTAACAAGACAATGTATGAACATTGTTCCCGCACGCTGAAGGGGATTTCTATCGATGTGATGTAACTAACCTGTGTTTACAATTCCTTGAATTTATAGTGCGCTGCCTCAGGATTTCAACAAATGTGTTGTCGCACACATATTAACCCCAGAATTAAGTGATTCCGCTGAGGCGCTAAAATCGGCCATTAAATAAGGTAACTTTCCCTCAGAATGTCCAAGTCTTGACCAGCTCTTAGAAATGGTTCATCTGTATACACGGTTTCACAAATTCACCGGTCACAGGATATAAGACCAGGGACTCTTTAGAGAGTTGTACTTGTCTAGGTTACTGTAACTATTGCAGACTGTGAGTGTGACGCTTCAAAGAGTTACGATCGATAACTTAGCTACATAGGCTGACGGAATCCTGGCCATATCTTAGTGGCCAGCAACTGAGGTTGGCTAGACCAGTAGATGACCGTCGAGTAGTGACTCCAAAACGAAATGATTATGTAGGCAATGCAAGGTTTCTTTTGCAGTTGGCATGGCGCCAACTCTGATTTCTGCTATGATATGGAGGTAGGTGATTCCCCAGAATTATTGGCCACAGCGTTCACCAATGAACATTGGATGCTGACCCTCAATGTTTAACTCAACTTATTTATCTGCAGACTTTTGGTCAAGCATCCACCCCATTTGGTATGCCATCGTGTCACGTTCGTTCGTACACGATCCCTAGCTAGCCAAACAATCGCCTCGCATTTTGATATGGTCCCGAAGTATAACTCGTAATTTGGACGGTCAATTCTGGTGTCTTGCTTTGCCTTTGGTCTACGTGGAACGAATACTGTAGAAGTTGTGGGTATTAGATCCGTGAAAGTCAATACCATCAGCCTCTAAACTGATGAGCCCTACCGCGAACTTCATCTTTGGTAAATACACAGACAAATCCGGTGAGTTCGTTCCATTTTGTATTTGTTCTTGTACTATATGTTTCATCATGACTGATCACGCTCCTGAGGTCATTCGTATACGCTCAACTACCAAGACTATTCAGATCGCACCATTTTGGTCAGATAATGCTGAATCATGGTATCCGATAGCTGAGCCTGATTTCAGCGAATATGGGTTAACTGTTCAATGTTCACAGTTCCTTGCAGCTGTTCATTTCCTATCGCGGGAATTCAGCAAGTGCGTAACTATCCATATTTCGAGTCCAGTGGTAACTCATTTGAACAGCTTAAAGCAACCCTCCTAATGAGAAACTTTCTCATGGACCAACAACGAATTGACGAATTATTTCGCAACGTGGAGTCAGGTGAACAGTCAGCGGCAAGCATGCTAACAAGAATAAGGTAAGTCACTTCTATGAAGGACTTTTCAGAGAATTCCTCGTATCCAAACCGCCACAGTCAATACAGGTTGTGATGGTGAAACTTCAAAGTATTATTTTAGACGGCATAGGTGTTTCTGCAGGTAAAATTTTAGGAATAACAAAACGGTCAGTTCCTGAAATATGTTCGGTGACCAAACAGACTTCGAGTAAGGATACTGCAGTGATAGAGTTACGCAACTCCATCCAGCAGATATTTAGGTCAAACATGCATTGCGATTCCTCCTACCGTCGTCCGAAATCCATGCAAAGTCGAAACTCACGTGGTCGACCTAAGTCCAAGCTACGTTCTCCAAAAAACCCTGGCTGGTGCTGGTACCACAACAAATAAGGCCAAGTAGCGAAATGTTGCCGTAAGCCTTGTATCTTTGGCAGTGTCTAAAAGTCTGTGGAAAACCATCCCGCCAGCACATGTTGGCGGCAACCGTCAATCTCGAAATAATAATTTACGTTTCATATAAACAGGTAAATCTACTAGAGAGGCATGCCATTTTTATGGGTGCAATTAAACATGATATAAATTAGAACTGCAAAATGTCGATAAATTAATACTGTTACAGTAGTTTAGATGGTTGAATTGCAACAAGTCATCAAAACTGGCCCACGCAAATATCGAAATGCGAAACCGCCACCAAAGTCGTCATCAAGGTTGAGAGACAACCTAGGCTTTACTTCATTTTCCACGGCTGATGGTACCCAACCAGCATTCAGGTAAGTGCTGTCCACTTGTGGGTGAAAGCTCTTTCAGAAAGAAAAGAACATTCTGAGAAACTGCGAAGTGGAATAAAACAAAAGTGAGGCTTATATATCTTTAGAAAAGCGAAATTACGGAAGATACTTAAGAAAAAGCTACGTAGTCTTCAGGGTGGTGACAATCACATTGCTTTTACTATCGAAACTATGATGTGCAGATGAAAACAAGGTTTCCATCAAACAATTTTTTCTTTTCTTCATCACCACCTAATAGGGCAGCAGAGAATGTGAATGAAGAGAGTTGGCGTTAGCCTAATTAAGAGGTCGGATAGTTGAAATATGTCAGAGCGCGGTGGTACCCAGGTAAACCTGTTGTGAAGAACATAGGTGACAGTTTAGTCAGAAGTAGCTTCAAAGAACCGAAAAAGCGGAACATGTAGAATACGCTGACTCATGGGTGTGTTTCACGGACCTATTAAGCTCTCATCGGGTCGCATCTTGACAAAAAGCTCGGCATATGTGTAATTGGTAGGGTCAAAAGCTTCGTTCGTTATGTAGCTCCAGATAGTCATCATCGCTCTTTAAGTTTAAGATCTAAAATCACGTTTAGGCCTCAAGCTCCCAGAAATGCATCTTCCTGTCCTACAGGCTGCAGCGATTAACATTTATGGTCGCCACCATACCTGCTGGTCAGCATGCTTCATCGTCCTTCGGGACGTTAATCTCTGCCATTTTTATTGCAGTAACCGCAATTACTGCACTGCATATCGAGTGCTAATAGCTTTCGTGACATAAGTTTCCTATATGGCCTTAGGGAACATAAACACATGTGGACATTCTTAACAGTATTAACTTAGTAGATGCATTTATATGGGTTATCAGAGAGAATTAGGAGACTAAATTTTAATAGGTATAACCTATATAATTGATCAGTACTGGGGCGAATTAGGTCATAGTCCATTTACAGGGGTGAAAAGAATAGTGGAATATCTAGTCCTGAAGGTAGGTGGAGTGACCTTAAGAAAAACAGTCGGTTAGCGGCACTTGTTATGCTTAATTTTCACGACCGCCACTGTCAATGGAGTTGAAGATTGAACGATCAAATCTTGGTTGTTTGCTCAAACCCAACTTCCCCAATTTTTGCGGAGGCATCAATACGACAGTCATCGTCTCATCGGTCGCTGTTCAGAAAGAAGTCAGGAGACAACCGTCAGAAGTAATCTTGTGATTTATTATTGTAATATTTGTTCACAGACCTTAGTTCAGTTATTATTTTTATATGTTGGTGTAACAATAAACAAATCTAAAGCGGCCAATCGGTGTTTTGGATTTTCGTCCGTTATTACTAAGAGTTTCTGAAAACTTCAAGGAACAGCGTGAGGCCGAGCGTAGCATGAGCTGGGCATTAACGGTTTATGAGACGTGATTGACAGTTACTGACGATGGAAACATATCTGGTGGATTCAAACAGTTGGTGACAGTTTGGATAGTCGCCGTTCATTTTTCCTGGTGCCGGTCAAGTCCTCTTTGAACGAGCAATATCTGGAACGATTTTGGAATTGGGTCAAGTTCAACAATGCCTGGGTCAAAGAAGGGACAGAGTGTCTTGGATGCAAACAGGAAAGTAAGTCATGGTGACTTGTCTGTTAATTGTAACGATGTGTCTGATGTTAAGCATGACATGGTTGATGTTACTGTTTCGCCGTTCAGGGATAATAGGAACATCAAACTCCCTAAATTTGAACCACGGTGTTTCGATGGAAACCCGGCTGATTATTTACAGTTTGTAAAGGAGTTTGAGATCATGCTGAGTAGTTCTCTATTAAGTGATAAATTGAAATTGATGTATTTGACGAGGTATTGCACTGGAGATGCTTCAAGAGCTATACAGTGCTGTAAGCTCATGCCCCCTAATGAGGGATACGCTGAGGCTATGAGCATATTACGTCAAAGGTTTGGAAGACCTTCAATGATTGTAAGGAACGTATACGAAGCTGTCAAAGGTAACGGCAGTCAACTTCAAGATGACTCCAAGGCACTTACTGAGTTTTTAGATAATCTTATGACTTGTAAGAATACCTTGATTTCTATGAATTGCACGAGTGACCTCAACTCTAGCTCAGTCCTAGAGATAATTGCGAGACGCCTACCTACTCGACTGCAAAGGAAGTGGGTGAAGATAAGCTCCCGTATGGAGGAAGAGGATATCGATCCAAAATTTGATGATATTCTGAAACTAGTAAAAGATAGTGTCAATCAATCGATGAGCAAGTTTGCCAGTATATTGAATCCCACCCCTAGAATAGAGCAGTCTGAGGGCAAAACGCAATCATTGATGATGAATAGGCCTCAGAGAGGTGGATATCGAGAAGACTCCATGATGTATAGTAATGCATATAGACCAAGTGAGTGTAACAGGTTTCGTAGTACATCCTCAACAGATAAGTTAGAAGATGCAAGACAAGCACGGTTGTGTTTCACACGTCTGCAAGAAGTTCATACAATGATGAACAGTAAATCAGAGATCAATTTTAGTGATAAACTAAATGTAAACCCCAGGCCTGACTCCGAACTGTGTGACGATAACGGTGCGGTCAAGAAGTCTGTAGTTACAACTGGTAAGCCATTGTTCAATAGAGTGTCACAGAATAGAGCTACTGCTTCAGAGTGCAGTTCTGACTCCACAAGTTTACATGGCATTACTAGTCAGAGTGAAGGTATAACATCTTTAGGGACTTGTGAGGAAGAATCCAAATCATCTACTGCTGTTATTAAAGAGTTTGAAAATGATGAAGTTGACGGTAAATTGAATATTTGTGGTAATGATCATGATAGTGCAGATTTGTCTTTGGTTGATCATGATGAAATGGAGGGAATGCCTACTACCGCTAAGTTAAATAAAGGTTCCGTGGAACTTGAACGTGAAGCAGAAATAAATGCAGATGCAGTTGCAGAAGGCATACATACTTGTGAGACCGTCAGTGTGAGTGATCAGCATGTAGCCTACCTATCATCAGATGCTAGTGCTAAACCTGAGCTGATAGTAAAAGACAGCAGTGGTGGTGGTCTTGCAGGTAGACAAACGTCTGAAAGCCGAGCAACAACAGCTTCTGATCCACCGCTGAGTTCATCAACTTGTATCAATCAGTCGTCGTTGGTGCTGTCATCCACAATGAGGAGGACACCCATCAACTCAAGTATCTTCCGCAATGACTATGATAATATTGGTGCATTTGAAAGGACGAAAGATATTGCTCAGTTTCGAGAGGATAAGCCAAGTGTAAACGAGAGAGTAATTGTTAAATTGACTTGCACGAATAAAGGCATTTCTAGTTTCAAGTTACTATTTGAATGTTATTATCTTTGGTGTAAATTACTCTGTTTCTACGCTTGGTTGACCAGATACGTCGTGTGTTTGTTCGTCATCTATATTCTACGATACAATGACATGGGCGTGTTGCCGTTCAGATTTGAGGATATAGCTGATAGAAGGAAATCAGCAAATGAACTCTGCGACGATTTTCCAACCTAGGGTGTAAACCTGAGAAGGGTTGTAGGCGTACTGCTGTAAGTCCTACAATTCTTCAAAGGGTAGCGCATCAATGAGCAGTCCAATGTGCTTGGTGTGTGATTTTGTACATATGTTCATGTTGTATATACTGAATTGATATCATCTGTCATCTAGCTGTTAGTAATTCTGTTTGTGTCCGGACGACTTCCACTTGGATCATCAACCTGAGAAGGAATGTAGGCGTACTGCTGTAAGTCCTACAGTTCTTCAAGGGTAGTTTGTCGTGCCAGAATCCACAATATTTGATGTGTTGATTGTACATATGTTTGTGTTAAATAATTGTGTGAGTTCCAATTATTGTAATTGTTGGTTAATCTTGTTTGTGTCCGGACATTCCACAACTTACAATCGTCAACCTGTGAAGGTTTGTAGGCGTACTGGTGTAAGTCCTGTGATTCTTCAAAGGAATTCCATCAAGACGTGATCCGCGAGTTTGTGTGTACTGTTTGTATATATGTCTGGTGTGTCATATCAATTGGTGTTTTTTGTATTCATTGTGTTTACTCGTTGTTTTCGTACCTTGTTGTTATTGCATAATTTTGTTAAAATTTTCGTCGTGATTACTTCTGAAGTTGTGTCTACTCTTCTACATCCATGAATGAATTGATTGATGTTAAGGACAGCAGATGGGGCGTATACGCCGGGGAGGCTAGGCTATTGCTGAGAATGAAATGCACACGGAGATAATTGTTAGCTGCGGTCCGACACGCCGGGGAGAAAGAGTGTAAACGACTGAGGCTCGCATGCGTCACCGCTACTAGAACTGAGGCAGAATGAGTGACAAGCGATTTCAGTGGTAATTGGTAGTGAGTAGATAAGACGATGTGCGTAGAGTATCATGATTTTGTGCTATGGTCACGTTGCATTCTGCAAGAGTCATTCTAGCAAGTGGCGATTGTGTTGCAAGATGTCAAGAGGAGGTCTCTTTCTGGAGGCGCAGGTCGTCATTGATGTGTGAGATTGTGCTGTGGGTATGCTTGTGGTGTGTTGGCTTTTCTGTTTGTTTTCCATTTCAGCTCTGTCCATGTGACCCAGGTTCTCGCAATGGCATCCAAGTCAACGTGCATTGATCGTGAAGGAAAAAACGGTTGGATCCGTTTTTTGCCGGGGAGTGTCAATGGAGTTGAAGATTGAACTATCAATTCATGGTTGTTTGCTCAAAATCAACTTCCCCAATTTTCGCGGAGGCATCAATACGACAGTCATCGTCTCATCGGTCGCTGTTCAGAAAGAAGTCAGCAGTAAACCGTCAGAAGTAATATTGTGATTTATTATTGTAATATTTGTTCACAGACCTTAGTCATACGTGATTTATATGTTGGTGTAACAATAAAGAATCCTCGAGTCAACAATTGGTGTTTTGGTTTTTTCGTCCGTTATAACTAAGCGTTTCTGAAAACTTCAAGGAACAGCGTGGGCCCGAGCGTAGCAAGAGCTGGGCATTAACGGTTTATGAGACGTGATTGACTGCCACTTTTAAGGTATGAGTTAGACATCGCAGAACTCCAGTTGGCTTACCCCAAAACATCTTAAAATGATAAATTCTGGATGACCGTTACTGAGTGACGATCTCATGAGAGTCGTAAATGTTGGGTCAGAAGTGATTTTTAATTAATGAGATTCCATGATGCCTGTACGTCACCAACAATTAAGGACCGTATCGCTAGATATAAAAGGCCAAGTGGACTGTGTGACTACATTTAGTCCACTTTAGGTAAAAGCAGATATCAGTTGAATGAAGGTTTCTTTTGGTGACAACTCATTAGATCAAACAACAAGAATCAGCTCGATATTTGTCAAAATAGCTATAGAATAGGAATTGCATGTACAGATGTTACAGTTAGAGAATTTGTCTTCTTATGAAATATTTTTATAAAACACATCAGTTGGAAGAATGGAAGAAGAATTTTAGGCAAATAACCATCTGGGTGCAGCTCAGAAGAGGTTGATAATGTGAAATACTGCATGAAAATATGCATATATCTGAATAACACTCAGAGCACAGGTACTACAGTTTGTATTTTCTATGCTTTACCTGGGAGTACTAGCCATCGGTTTCGTCCTGGTTTGGGACTCTTCAAGAGCACGCACCCACCAGGGTTCGAACCCAGGAAATTCTGGTCACAAGGCGAGGTCGTACACAATTAAGCTACTGGGACCCGGCCCGGCACACGGATTTAATCTCGCCTAGATTACTATCCTGTTAGTTTTCTAGCCGATTCCAAGCCCGGTTGTAAAGGGAGGGTCGGGATGTGGTGCTTGCAGCTCCATCCCCAAAACTCAAACAAACTTCTACAGAAACTTCAACGCATAAATATATTAAAAATACTAAAAATATAAACAATAACCTTATTTATTGCTAGAATCGGAGAAGTGAAATGACGCAGGCTGGTGAAAGCCTTCGAGAAGCCAGTCAGCCACTGTGCCTTCTTTCGATGAAAGCAAGTATAAGGATGGAGACGCGGAACTTTCTTACAATGTACGAAACTGGAGAGGCTGTCCAGGTAGCCGCAGAAACGAGATATTGAATAAAAGTGTTGGGAATCTGCGAAAGCAGACAGAACGGAACTGGAATATGCCAACTAGCAAGTGGGGAGACAGTAATACATTCCGGTCGCTCAGATGGCGACCATGGGTACCCGAGGGAGTGGCCATCATGATGTCACCAACAGCAGCCAAAGCTCTCATGCAGTGGGAATCAATCTCTTCCAGGATAATGACAGCCAGGTCCAAATCAAAAGGGAGGAAGGTTACAATCATTCAATGCTATGCGCCTACAAACGTCTCAGAACAAGAGAAGAAGGAGGCGTTCTACAGACAACTACAAACAGCAATGGATCGAGGGGCACTTGGTGAAATGAACGAGGATGGTGAACTCTTCTCAGACTCCTGCGCCTTTATTGATTGGGTGATTGGTGGAAGTGTGTTCAAACACAAGGATATACACAAGGCCAGCGACATGGATTTCACCAGATGGAAACACCGAAAATCAGATAAACTTCATTTCAATCTCAAGGAAGTGGGGGCGGAGCCTACTGGACACAAGGTCGAGGAGAGGAGCAGATGTGGGTTCAGACCACTATCTAGTACAAACGACTTTTAAGGTGAAGCCAAAATTCTCGAGGATAACTGGGGAAGGCCACAGTACAAGTTCTACACTCAAAAACTGAAGGACACAACCACAAAAGACACTTTCACTGCAACTATCAGAGCACAGCAGGAAACACTACGTGACATCACTGAGGAATCATGCGTGGTAGACCATTGGAACTCTCTGAAGGTGATTTTTAACGAAACGTGTTGAATGGTTCTAGAAAGAAAGAAGAGACAAGACAAGGAATGGCTCTCAACGGACACTTGGAAATTAATAGAAGAGAGGAGAATGGTGAAAGAGAAAATGATTCAATGCAAGGACGGACAGGAGAAGGAGACGATGAGCTCAACTTACACAGCACTGGGCAAAGAGGTGAAGAAGAGTGCTAGGAAGGACAAAAGACAATTTTACAACAATCTGGTCACTGAAGCTGAGAAGGCAGCAGGCAAAAGAGACCTGAGGACATAATACCAGATAATCAAGTCTCTATCCGGGAAGAGATCAACATAAGTGAAACCTATAAAAGACAGCTTAGAGAACCCAAATAACAAGGAAGAAAGAGAGATTAAAAAATGGGGTTGTCGGTCAACCCTTATGAACTGTCAATGACCAACTCTTTCTACACCGGACCTCACGCTGTCCCTCGAAGACTTTCAGAAACACCATGTATTAACCAACGCGAAAACCAGAACGCTGATTGGTTACTTAAGAATCATTTATTCTTACGCCAACATGTAACCAACAATAAGGATATTACACAAGGTTTCTGATGGTGTTTTATCTTCCTCTGAGCAGTGAATGATGAGACGATGATTGCCTGATTGATGACACCCGCGAAAAATATGGAGGAGTTGGGTTTGAGCAAACAACCATGAATTGATCGTTCAATCTTCAACTACATTGACAGGGCGGATCACCTCATAGGACTCTTGAACCGACCATCACCTGAAACCCGTCCAGAAATACCAACAACAGCGCGCACACAACTGCAAGTTGACACCAATCCTTCAACGAAAGCTGAAGTTTTGAATGCAATCTAGCTTCTGAAAGCTGGAAAAGCAGCTGGACCAGATGGAATACTCCCGGAAGCACTAAAAGCGAACCCAGAGACTACAGCAGACATGCTGACTCCATTATTGCAAAGGGTATGGAAGGAGGGAAACGTGCCTACTGCCTGGAGGAAAGGTCACCTTGTGAAACTACCAAAGAGGGGCGACTTAGGAGCCACTCTGCAAAAGCTGGCGAGGAATCATGCTCCTGTCGATGCCAAGTAAAATTCTGAGTCACATCATCCTGGAGAGAATAAAGGACACACTGGAGACAGAAATCCGACCAGAACAAGCTGGATTCAGGAAAGGCAAATCATGTTTTGACCAAATTGCAACCCTACGCATCATCATCACAGAACAAAGCATGGAATGGCAATCAGACCTCTACCTCAACTTTATAGACTTTGAGAAGGCCTTCGACAGTTAGTGTTGACCGCGAAGTAATTTGGAAACTACTCGAGTATTACGGCGTACCCCAAATATTCATCAACCTTATTCAACAGCACCTCTACGACAGCGGCACATGCCAAGTGATCCACAACGGAAAAATCAACGAGGCGTTTCGAGTAAAAACAGGAGTCAGACAAGGGCGCTTGCTGATTATCACCAATGATATTCCCAATTGTGGTGGACTGGGTTTTGCGTCAGACAGTGGGAAACTAGAAGACAGGGATATCCTGGACCAACGTGAAGAACCTAGAAGACCTGGATTTCGCGTGTGGATGATTTATGTTTGATATCACACAAAATCGAAGACTTACAAGCGAAAACCGACAAACTGGTCGAAGAAGCAGCCAGAGAAGATGGGACTCCAAGTGAACATAGACAAGACGGAGGTGATGAAAATAACCAACCAACCAACAACAACAACAACAGCAGCAGCAGCAACATCCAGCGTCAATCACCATCAACGGGAGGGATTTGAAAGAGGGAACCAATTGCTTTCCATTTGAAAGAGGTTACTCCGTTCACTTACTTATCTAGGGAGCATTGTCTCAACTACATTAGGAACGGAGGAGGATATCAAATTGAACGAGAATCGGGAAGGCGAGAAACGCATTCATCAACCTGAAACCAATCGGGAAATCTTCGTCGCTCAGCATCAACAAAAAAATTCGTATCTTCAATACAAACGTCAAGTCAGTTCTTCTAGACGGATCAGAAACCTGGCGGGTGGGTCACAAAGAATATTTCTAACAGCCTGTTGCAGACCTTTATCAACAACTGTCTTCGTTGGCTCTATACCGAAGATCAGATGGCCGGAAAGAATCACCAACAAGAAACTATAAGAGATGGATTGGACACTCGCTGAGGAGGCCGCTGGGTGACATCGCACGTCAGGCCACTGCTCGAGTGGAACCAGGCCGAAAGGGAAGTGGTGAGTGGGACGTCTGAGGGTGACATGAAGGAGATCGTGTGAAGAGGAATTGAAACAGTATGGACTAACATGGATGTGGGTGAAAAGCACAGCAGAAGGCAGAAGCAAGTGGAGACGTGCAGCTGAAGCCCTATGTTCCACTAGGAGCTCAAGGGAGCAATAATAATAGTGCTTAACACTTTGGTTGAAAAATGAATAAATAAAATCTGTCGCTCCTTAATGTATTTACGATTTCTGATGTTCCTGTGGGCTCAGTTATAATGGTCGTCTTTGATTCAAGAAGGGGAATTCCGCAATTTGTTTACGTACTTTCCCACCTCACACAGTTTCAAATTATAATAATAGTATTTATTCACTTATAATATGAACATTCTTTGCATGATTTACCATGCCACTTTTACCAGTATGCTTAAATTAATTAAGAATCAAGGTAAAACTGGGGAGCATGAGCATTACCAGATGCGTATATAAAATTAAAAGTGTTTCATAATCGTATTTCACAAACACTTGAGTGCTTGAAAGCCATTATTATTATTGCTCCCTTGAGCTCCTAGTGGAACATAGGGCTTCAGCTGCACGTCTCCACTTGCTTCTGCCTTCTGCTGTGCTTTTCACCCACATCCATGTTAGTCCATACTGTTTCAATTCCTCTTCACACGATCTCCTTCATGTCACCCTCGGACGTCCCACTCACCACTTCCCTTTCGGCCTGGTTCCACTCGAGCAGTGGCCTGACGTGCGATGTCACCCAGCGGCCTCCTCAGCGAGTGTCCAATCCATCTCTTATAGTTTCTTGTTGGTGATTCTTTCCGGCCATCTGATCTTCGGTATAGAGCCAACGAAGACAGTTGTTGATAAAGGTCTGCAACAGGCTGTTAGAAATATTCTTTGTGACCCACCCGCCAGGTTTCTGATCCGTCTAGAAGAACTGACTTGACGTTTGTATTGAAGATACGAATTTTTTTGTTGATGCTGAGCGACGAAGATTTCCCGATTGGTTTCAGGTTGATGAATCCGTTTCTCGCCTTCCCGATTCTCGTTCAATTTGACATCCTCGTCCATTCCTTCTGTATTTTGAACGCAGTGATTCTCAGACAGGCACTAGCTGATTGTACGATTACTATTTTACAAAAGATAGAAGTAGGTACTCTACACAAATGTTCGTGGATGTTTATTTTTCATCTTAGTTGTATGAATGCAGCTTTCACCTGAACTATGTTGAATTTATTCTGGGGGGGGGATAACAGTCTACTGGCATCATCAGCATGAAAAATTACATAAACGATTAGTAAGCATATTTAATAATAATATAATAAAATACATATTTATTCCTACCTATGTAGGATACGCCAGTTGTAAAGGCATGGATGAGTATTAATTGAATTGCATAAATTTAGTTTATGGTGACATTGCATGGTTGCTGTCTTTTTGTTCTTAATTTGTGGGTACAATCTGCTAACTAGTCATTCAGAGAAACATGTCGAGAAATATAGAAATATTGTCCCCACACTAACAAAAGTAAACCAAGTATGTTTTTGATGTATTGGGAATACTTAGGGAAAAAATAATGATAATGATATTTTATTCACATAAATGAAGCATTTACATGACTGACATACCGTTTGTCTAGGCATGATCATATTTGACTAGTGCAATTTGAACTGGAACACTGTTTTATGACATTAAAAATTGAAAAAATTGGAAAAACGACTCTAGGACCTTTATAAGAAGTTTGTAATGTTTACGTTCAAGTGAATAAGTTACAAGATATTTGTTTAAGTCTAGATTGTAATCTATGATGTGCTTATAGTTAGTCAGTTTCATGCGGGGGTTACCAAAGTTTGAGTTAATGGAAGGTTAGGAGAGAGGTGGCACACAGGTACTAGAGTAGGACGAACAGGATGCAGAGCTTACGATCAGTCGAAAACTCATAAAACTCCACAGTAGAGGGTAAGTACAGCATCATTTCGGTATAGGCAGATAAAAGGGACCAACTTTGCGATGACTAACAGATTTCAGAATGGAGTTTGTTACGTTGTTCATCGTATGTGTCAACAATATTCTGAATATCTACCAAATGCTGGTTCTATTTAATCCAAAGTACCGTTCAAGTAATAGAAACGCAGAAGGCAGCATTACCGTAATTAAGCAGGGCACCAATGCAATACCTTCAAAAAGAGAAGACAGAAGAAAACAGCAAGAGAGGTGCAGAGGCATCCAGAAAATTTAAACAAACAATATGCGATAACCGCAGGGTTCATTCCCCCTTATTTCTACTACTAGGAATTTGTAGTCATTGAATTTTGTAGTGTTACTTACTAACGGTTAGTTCAAGTTTATGGTAGTAAAAATATGATAAAAAATAAAATATAAAGTTAGGGAGAAATGAGTGATGACGAATTTCACCCCTATGTAGGGTAATGCTGGGAACAGAAACTGAAGAAGTTAAATTCAAACGCCAAAGTACATAAAATATGTAGAAGAAAAAAGGGGGTATACTAACATTTATTTATGCCGTTTTACTGATTTATCCAGTTAGATGTCCTTCCAAGGTAGATAAATCATACGATAAGCTTGTTTTCAGAGAGTTTATATACAAGCTGTGGCATACAGGTAGCTTTTCTTTTTCCCTTTGTTGAAGTTACTCAAACTCAGGAGCAATAGAGCGCTTTCCCACAGATAAGGGTGGTTCTCTAAGCCCCACCATCATACCCGCCGAATAGCAGTCACTACCCTCTAACCTTACAAGGGTTTTCGACAACTTTAGCATGGCGGGTATGATTTTTATTGGTACATTTTGCAGCATGTGAGTGCTTTCCAGATCGTACAACAACTGGAGAAAACTGGATTTAGTATTGGTAACCGCATCAAGCTTCATTTTTGGGTAATTAGATGGAGGACTTCTTTTACGGTTAAGGTGGGGTTTCGTACTGACGTCAGTGAAGCCGGAAGTATCTTTTGGTGACTTATTTCACCTGCTTAGATACCTTGCTTAGCACGACGCTGCATTGGTGTCCCACCCTGAATAATACGTATATTTTTAAGGCCCCTTACTTCCCTAAAGAGGTGCTGGTTGTTTGCAAGGCGGCTTGTATCCACAATGCTATTAAATTCGAAAATTAATGGACAGCATATATTAGCTGAAGCTTTACGCAATTGTTCGCACGTACAATAGGAATCCGGTATTTCACATGATTTCAAAAGTGCGATTTCCCATATTTTAATGTTGAAACTCTCGGGCATATTGGAAACGATTGCGGTATATATGCACTCAACAGGCTTTATCAATTCAGTGGAAATATGATCAATGATTACTGTAAATGTAGTTGAAGATTGAACGATCAATTCATGGTTGTTTGCTCAAAACCAACTTCCCCAATTTTCGCGGAGGCATCAATCAGCCAGTCATCGGAAGCTGTTCAGAAGGAAGTCAGGAAACAACCGTCAGAAGTAATATTAGAATTTATCATTGTAATATTTGTTCATAAACCTTAGTTGTAAGCTTAGTTGTAAAGTTGGCTATATGTTGGTTTTACCATAAAGAATTCTTCAGTAGCCAATCGGTGTTTTGGTTTTTGCGTCCATCATTACTAAGCGTTTCTGAGAAACTTCAAGGAACAGCGTGAGGCCGGGTGCAGCAAGAGCTGGGCATTAACGGTTTACGAGACGTGGCTGACAGTTTCTGACGGTACAACGTCAGTATTTAAACGGTTTCGGACAGTTGGCACGACTTTGGACAGTCATCATCCATCTTTCCTGGTGCCGGCTAACTCTTCTTTGAACAAGCAATATCTGGAACGTTTATGGAATTGGGTCAAGTTCAACAATGCCTGGGTCAAAGAAGGGACAGAGTGTCTTGGATGCAAACAGGAAAGTAAGTCATGGTGACTTGTCTGTTACTTGTAACGATGTGTCTGATGTTAAGCATGACATGGTTGATGTTACTGATTCGCCGTCCAGGGATAGTAGGATTATCAAACTCTCTAAGTGTGAACCACGGTGTTTCGACGGAAACCCAGCCGACTATTTACAGTTTGTAAGAGGGTTTGAAATAATGTTATGTGGTTTTGTATTAAATGATGAAATGCAGTTAATGTATTTGATGGGAAATTGTACTGGTGTTGCTGCAAGAGATGTATGCTGTAAGTTCATTCCTCCTAATGAAGGGTACGCTGAGGCTATGAGCATATTACGTCAAAGGTTTGGAAGACCTTCAATGATTGTAAGGAACGTATACGAAGCTGTCAAAGTAACCTGTAGTCAATTACAAGATGACTCCAAGGCACTCACTGAGTTTTGGATAATTTGCTGAATTAAAAGAATGCATTGAATTTGATGAATTGCACGAGTGACCTCAACTCGAGCTTTATACTAGAAGTAATAGCAAGACGCCTACCTACTCGACTGCAAAGGAAGTGGGTGAAGACAAGCTCCCGTATGGAGGATGAGGGTATCGAGCCAAAGTTTGATGATATCCTGAAACTAGTAAAAGATAGTGTCAATCAATCGATGAGCAAGTTTGCCAGTATATTGAATCTCACCCCTAGAATAGAGCAGTCTGAGGGCAAAACGCAATCATTGATGATGAATAGGCCTCAGAGAGGTGGATATCGAGAAGACTCCATGATGTCCAGTAATGCATATAGACCAAGTGAGTGTAACAGGTTTCGTAGTACATCCTCAACAGATTAGTTACAAGCTACAAGACAAACATTGTTATGTTTCACACGTTTGCAAGAAGTTCATACAATGATGAACAGTAAATCAGAGATCAATTTTAGTGATAAACTAAATGTAAACCCCAGGCCTGACTCCGAATTGTGTGACGATAACGGTGCGGACAAGAAGTCTGTAGTTGCAACTGGTAAGCCATTGTTGAATAGAATGCAACAGAATAGAGTTGCTGCTTCAGAGTGCAGTTCCGACTCCACAAGTTTACATGGCATTACTAGTCAGAGTGAAGGTATAACATCTTTAGGGACTTGTGAGGAAGAATCCAAATCATCTACTGCTGTTATTAAAGAGTTTGAAAATGATGAAGTTGACGGTAAATTGAATATTTGTGGTAATGATCATGATAGTGCAGATTTGTCTTTGGTTGATCATGATGAAATGGAGGGAATGCCTACTACCGCTAAGTTAAATAAAGGTTCCGTGGAACTTGAACGTGAAGCAGAAATAAATGCAGATGCAGTTGCAGAAAGCATACATACTTGTGAGACCGTCAGTGTGAGTGATCAGCATGTAGCCTACCTATCATCAGATGCTAGTGCTAAACCTGAGCTGATAGTGAAAGACAGCAGTGGTGGTGGTCTTGCAGGTAGACAAACGTCTGAAAGCCGAGCAACAACAGCTTCTGATCCACCGCTGAGTTCATTAACTTGTATCAATCAGTCGTCGTTGGTGCTGTCATCCACAATGAGGAGGACACCCATCAACTCAAGTATCTTCCGCAATGACTATGATAATATTGGTGCATTTGAAAGGACGAAAGATATTGCTCAGTTTCGAGAGGATAAGCCAAGTGTAAACGAGAGAGTAATTGTTAAATTGACTTGCACGAATAAAGGCATTTCTAGTTTCAAGTTACTATTTGAATGTTATTATCTTTGGTGTAAATTACTCTGTTTCTACGCTTGGTTGACCAGATACGTCGTGTGTTTGTTCGTCATCTATATTCTACGATACAATGACATGGGCGTGTTGCCGTTCAGATTTGAGGATTTAGCTGAAAGAAGGAAATCAGCAAATGAACTCTGCGACGATTTTCCAACCTAGGGTGTAAACCTGAGAAGGGTTGTAGGCGTACTGCTGTAAGTCCTACAATTCTTCAAAGGGTAGCGCATCAATGAGCAGTCCAATGTGCTTGGTGTGTGATTTTGTACATATGTTCACGTTGTATATACTGGATTGATATCATCTGTCATCTAGCTGTTAGTAATTCTGTTTGTGTCCGGACGACTTCCACTTGGATCATCAACCTGAGAAGGAATGTAGGCGTACTGGTGTAAGTCCTACAGTTCTTCAAGGGTAGTTTGTCGTGCCAGAATCCATGATATTTGATGTGTTGATTGTACATATGTTTGTGTTAAATAATTGTGTGAGTTCCAATTATTGTAATTGTTGGTTAATCTTGTTTGTGTCCGGACATTCCACAACTTACAATCGTCAACCTGTGAAGGTTTGTAGGCGTACTGGTGTAAGTCCTGTGATTCTTCAAAGGAATTCCATCAGGACGTGATCCGCGAGTTTGTGTGTACTGTTTGTATATATGTCTGGTGTGTCATATCAATTGGTGTTTTTTGTATTCATTGTGTTTACTCGTTGTTTTCGTACCTTGTTGTTATTGCATAATTTTGTTAAAATTTTCGTCGTGATTACTTCTGAAGTTGTTTCGAGTCTTCTACATCCGTGAATTAATGATTAATAATTATAATGTATGTCTACATAAAAAACATAAATTTACATGAAAATGCATGCCATTTTTACAGGCACGATCAGGTATGATATAATATCAAATCGTAGATTGTCTAGAAGTTAATAATATTTCAACCGTTAAATATTTGATATATATAAATACACTCATTGTCTGCACCAGGCTGTATAGTTATTGAATTGTACAGTTGTCCTCAATTTTGAGCGGGAAAATTGACTTCGTTTTGTTTTCATCCCGAGGTTGTATGCATCCGATAACCAACCAATATTGAGGTAAGTACAACGTTTGCAAGGGATTGGAAGCTGTTTTAGAAAAGTAAAAGTGCTAAGGTGAATCAATAAAGTGTAATGAAATGGATAGGTGCAAGTATCATCAATAAATGCATGCACAAAGGAAACTTCCTGGGCCGACAACGTTCATTTGCAATGTATAATACTACCCATATATGTCTTACTATCATGATGTCCACTTTTGGTTTTAATACACTTATCCTCATGTCGTTTTTTATTTCATGCCTTGTTGTGCATTTGGTGCACAATCGTACCCTACAGAGAATAGGAATAGAATAAGTCGAATCAAATTCATAAAGAGCTGTAAAATGTTAGGTTTAATGGAATATGATGATGATCGAGTATTATTAGAAAATGAATGAGATGAGACATCGTGAAGTGGTATTCATGGATCCGACAATGGATAGAAAGTTAATTTATAAGATGCCCCACAAATCTGTGCAGAGCCCACGTGATCGCATCTCAACAATAGGCTGAGCGAATGGTATATGTTTAAAGGCAGAAGCATAATCTGTCTAGGCGTTCATCATTATCTTTTTCAAGATAAAGATCTAAACCCTCATAAGTATCAGAAATATCTCGAGCCGTCAAATTGCATATTGCTGTTCCTGAAGAATGGGGCGATTCACCTTAGTGATCACACCATATCTACTGATCAGCTAGCGCCACCCTCCCTCCTTTTACGATGTTAGGCTCTGAGACTGTGATTATTATGGCTACCGCAAATATATTGCTTGGTACCAGACATGTCCGTACCTCATATTCCATCTCCCTAGCCTTCTTAATGAGTGCTTCCAATAGGTCTCCACGTACATCTTTATGAACATATTATATACGTGTGCATGCGTCCTAATGAACAGATTACTTTTTAAGAAGTTAAAAACTTAAAGAGCAAAAAGAATAGGTTTTGTGAATAGTGTAGCAAGATTCAGCAGAACACTATAGTTAGGGTTCAATGTGGGTAGTATGAACTGAAGGTAAGGTTGGTTGGCAGGACTTAGTGTACTAAACTATCGTGACAGTCTTATATATAGTAAACATTTGACATTGCAAAGTAACCTGTCTACACATATTATAAAAGGATATTATCAGAACGATAAAGTTTTAGCATTTGGTTAGCAATACTGTAGAAGGGTAGTCTTACAGGGAGCCGCAAAGTAAATCAATCTATACATGATAAGAGCGTAATCAATGTTATAATTCGTATTAACAAAGAATGTATTAGGCTCAATAATTGAGTGTTATAAGGGAAATAAGAGTGGTAAACCAAGAGAACATTTGCTGCGTAAATACCTCAATAATTTTAAGTATTTTAATGACAATCTGACTTCGAGAATTGAACATGCATAATTACTAAGTATTATTATGATAGTCTAGGATTTAGTGTACTTTCTGTAGCTTAATATTGAAATGTCATTCTTTAGCCACTCTACCAGCAGTTGAGATCTTTCAGACGGGCTAGGAGGGACGTGTCAATATGTTTTTCCAGGCTCCTTTTGAAACTGTCAGGCCTTTCACAGGATCTAATCTCAGAGGGCAGTTGATTCCAAAGTTTGCAATTTTTAATGGTGAAGAAGTTAGCTCTAGTGGTGTGTTTATGGTTCTTAACCTTGAGAATGTAGTCATGGTTGCGTAGTCCATACGATTTAGGATTGGCCAAAGTTATGGATGAGTTACTGTTACAATGCTTTCCTATAACTTTGAATAAGAGAAATAAATTGCACTTCACTCTCCTTAACCTTAAGGGTTCTAAGTCCAGTCGAATACATCTGTCAAGGTATTCTATTTGCTGATCATAGCCTAATATGCGTTTCGTAAGGCATCTTTTTCTGTCTGCTGATTTAAAGCTACTGTATAAGTGGGCACAGTATTCAAGTTTGGGGCGAATGCATATCTTATATATGGCTAATCTGACCACTGGATTGTAAAAGTTGCGTAGCACAAAGCCGGTTAGATCTTTACAATCAGATACCACCTTACTTGCATGTTCGGTAAAGGTAAGATCTGAGTATGTTACCCCGAGATCTGTGATAATAACATTCAATTAGTAATTTGAAATTTTAAATGCCTTTATTCGTGCAAGTCAGTTTAGCAATTACCCTCTCATACACGGTTGGATTGTCCTCACTAAACTGACCATTGACTTTCGTCCTCTCAAGCGGATCGATACTAGCATAATCACAGTAAAAGACACGTGACCTCATCGACGTCCCTTTCATTGTGGATGACGACACCAACGACGACTGAGTCACACAAGTTGATGAACTTAGCGGTGCAGCAGAAGCTGTCGATATTCGACCTTTAGAAGGTTGTCTAACTGTAGGATTATCTGCACTGCTATCTTGTATTATCAGCTGCAGTTCAGCATTAATATCTGCCGATAGGTGGGCTATAGGCTGATGATTTACACTGAGGGCTCACGAATATCCAAACCTTCTGAAACCGCATCTGCCTTTAATTCTACTTCACGTTCAAGTTGTACCGAAACTTTGTTCAACTCAGTAGCAGTAGGCATTTCTCTCAGCTCAACATGAACAGCCAAATATAAATGTGCAATATGATGATCATTATCACAAATATTCGCCCTATTGTCCTTTGTATGATCAACTTCATCATTTTAAAACTCTTTAATAACAGCAGTAGATGAATCGGGTTCTTCCTTATAAATCCTCAAAGGTTTTAGAGCTTTACTCCGACTAGTTATAACTTGCAAACTTATGGAGTCAGAACTGGACTCTGAAACAGTAACTCTCATCTTTTGAGATAACTGCGGTGTCGTCTGTGACACTCCCTCCACTAATGGCTTACTAACTGCAACTACAGGCTTTTTCACCGCGCTATTATAGTCACACGATTCGGAGCCAGAACTTGATGACGCTGACTTCACATTTAGCTTACCACTAAACTTGCTCAGTGCTTCATAGTTCGCCTTTGTGTGCACTTCTTGCAAACGTGTAAAACACAACCGTGTTTGTCTCGCAACTTGTAACCTATCTGTTGGGGATGTCCCACGAAGGCTGTTACACTCACTAAGTTTATATGGATCACTAGACGCTGTGGAGTTTCCTCGAGATCCACTTCGCTGAGACGTCTTCGTCATAAATGATAGCGTTTTCCCCTCAGACCGCTCTATTCTAGAGGTGAGATGCAATATACTGGCGAACTTGCTCATAGAAAGATTGACGCAATCTTTTACCAGTTTCAGGATATCATCGAACTTTGGCTCGATACCTTCATCCTCCATACGAGAGCTTATCTTCATCCACTTCCTTTACAGTTGAATAGGTAGGTGTCACGCTATTACCTCTAGGACAGAACTCGAGTTCACATCGCTCATGCAATTCATCGAAATCAACGTATTCTTGTAAGTCATCAGATTATCCAAAAACGCAGAGAGTGCTTTGGAGTCATCTTGGATTTGACCACAATTACCTCTAACAGCCTCGAATACGTTCCTTACAATCATCGAAGGTCTTCCGAATCTTTGACGCAGTATACTCATAGCCTCAGAGTATCCTTCGTTTGGCTTCATAAACTTACAGCACTGTATAGCTCTTGCAGTGACTCCAGTGCAATATCTCAACAGATAATAATAACAGCAACTTTATTTCGTCATTCAAAATAAAACCACTCAACATGACTTCAAGCTCTTTTACAAACTGTGGATAGTCAGCTGGGTTTCCGTCGAAACATCGAGGCTCAAATTTAGAAACTTTAAAATTTATATTATCCCTAGACGGCGAAACATGGACATCAATCTTATCGCTCATAGCATCACACACATCATCACATATAAAGGCGACCCATGATAACTTGCTTTCCTGTCTGCTTCGAAGAAACTTCGTCCTTTCTTTGACCCAGGCATTAGTGAACTTGGACAAAAGATCCAGAAAAGTTCCAAATAACACATGTCCAAAGAAGACTTGCAGACACCAGGAAAGACAAACAGAAACCACATAAACTGTCCGTGTTTAGCTCTTACTACGCTGGACATCACGCTGTCCCTGGAAGACTTTCAAGAACTATATGTAATAGATAACACGATAAAACTGAACGCAAATCGGTGACTCTAACAAATAGTCCCATTAGTTTTTGTTTTCCTTTCCTCGTTACTATCACACTGTTGTTCTCATCTAGTACCACACATCAACTTTATATTTCAAATCCTGTGTTGCATTGTTTGAAATGAAATACTCTACGTTGTTTTTTTTCTTCATAATTTTTAATATTTTTTTATTTTATTTATTTATAACTAATTTATTTTATTTTTATTTATTTATCTTTGATTTTTAAAAATCTTATATAATTTATCAGGTAATTAGATGCAATATACTGTAATGCACGCTGAAAATTCCATACCTTTACCACAAATACTGTTTGGAATAAAGCTGTTATTATTATTATTATTATTAAGTACAAAAGAAATTTAGTGAAGACCCTCAGCCACAGAGGCAGAGCTATAAGCTCAGAAGAAGTAATTGAAGACGAATTAAGGATTGTATATGATACTTTGATCGAAAATAGCTATCCCGAAAAAGTTATCAAGAAACACACAACTCACTATCTGTAAGCAAGAAGCCACTGTATATACGGCTACAATTCAAGGGCGATATACCAAGTCATTGCCCATAGGCTCTCATCTCCTACCCGTCACACGATCTCCTCCATATGACACTTGGTCACGCAACCCAGTCGTCCTTTCTTATTCGAGTGCCACTCAAACGATGGCTTACCAAGCGAAGTCATTCAACCTTCTTCTCAACTTCTGTCCTATACATCTCCATTCAGATTTCAGATTTATTGGTTGAGGATAGAAGGCTTGCAGCCTATGTTTATCCTTTACTAGTAGATTTCTGAGATTGTCTAAACCCTTCTTGAACGAATCAGTTGAGGTTGCAGACACCACTTCTTCTGGGAGTCGGTTCCAAGAGTTTATGACTCGATGTGAGAACCAGTACTCAACAGCAATATGATTTCTCCTTGGCTTTTGAACTTTCCTGCTATGTCCTCTAAGGTGTTCCGACCTGGTGGGAAGGAAAAGAGAGAATAGGTCAGGTCTGTAGTCATTATTTAAAATTTTAAACATTGTGATTAAATCTCCTCTCTGCCTACGGTATGACAGTGAGAAGAGATTTAAACTATCTAGTCTTTCCTCGTATGATAAGTCAGCTATGCCATGAACCGTACGTGTTGCCTTCCTTTGAACACTTTCTAAAATGTGTGAATCCCCTTTTAGACAAGGACTGGCGGCCTGGATACAGTTTTCCAGTCTTGACCTAACCAGAGATGTATATAAGGAGGTGAACATATCTCTGGTAATTCTTGTAAAATCTCTGCGAATCGCCCATAAGGACCTGAAACTACGTGCAGCCACCGCGCGACTGTGTGCTGTAGTTTTTAAGTCGTGTCTAACTATGACACCTGAGTCCAAGTGAGTCTGAACTGATGGAAGTGTTATTCCCTGTAATTCGTAGGGCTTGTGCTTGATTGTCCAATGTGCATGGTTGCACATTTTGCCACATTGATCGGGAGCATCCATTCAGCGGACCATTCTGACAATTTGTTGAGGTCCTCTTGCAATGTGAACGTATCACTGTTGCCCTTCAGCTCTCTTCAAATTTTTAAGTCATCTGCGTATAGGACCATAGGGGAGTCGGTGAGCAGGGGTAACTCATTGATATACAGAATAAATAGGAGAGGACCGAGTACCGTGCCTTGTGACACTCTGCTACGTACCGCTGTCCAAGAGCAGAGTTTTGAGTTGATCCTAACCCTCTGCCTCCTATCTATGAGGAATTCCCTGAGCCAGTCTAGTAATCTGCCTTTGATACCAAGACTTTCCAATTTCATGAGTAGTCTTTTGTGAGGTACTTTATCAAAGGCTTTACTGAAGTCTATAAAGATGACATCAACAAGTCTTCTGTTGTCCTTTGATTTGACCCAGCTTTCTCTTGCAGTCAGAAGATTTGACAGGCATGAGAGGTTCCTCCGGAAGCCATGCTGTGCTCCGCATAACAAGCTGCTATTTTCCAGATAAGCCATGATACTTTTCTTGATAATTCTTTCTAGTGTCTTGATTAAAGTGCTGGTGAGACTGGCAGGCCTGTAATTTGAAGGGCTTTGTCTTGATCCACCTTCGTGCATGAAGGTTACTACAGCGTCCTTTCAGTCATGCGGTAACACTCCTTTTAGGAGAGATAGCTTGAAGATCGTGGTCAAGGGGCCGGTTATGTGGACTGATAGCTCCTTGAGGAGCCTCGAATGAAGACTTTCAGGAGTCACTGATTTCCCTGCATCTAGTTTCATTAAGCAGTTGAGTACGATGCGTTGGTGGATGTCAACGGAATCTATCCCGTATTCCTCTGATGCAGCAAGCTGATCCTATATGGTGAGACTGATAGGCCTGTAATTTAGGTCTTGTTGGATTTCACTAGCAATATTCATATCATTATAGTCGAAATCATAGACAACTTTGAGGTCATTTGTAAAGATGTATGGCTTGAATTACTTGATGATAGCGACAAAATCATCTATGATTACGATGAATCAGGTTCTAATCTTATAAGAACAAATCACGATAATACATCTGATAATTTTCTGTATTCAAACAAACGGCGTAAGATGAAAGGATGATTCCCTGATTGATGACACCTGAGAAAAGTATGGAGGAGTTGGGTATGAGCTAACAACCATGAACTTGAAAGAATTTCAAAAAAGTTCTAGATAACCCTTGTTCAAAGAAGACTTGACCGGAACCAGGAAAGACGCAAGAAGATTCTCAAACTGACAGAAACTGTCAATCGAGTATAATAAACAGTTAATGTCCAGCTCATGCTTCGCTGGGCCTCACACTGTCCCTCGAAGATTTTCAGAAACGCTTACTGTTGACCGACATAAATAACAAAACACCGTTTGTCAACTCAAGAGCTCTTTATACTAACGCTGACATATAACCAACAATATTCGTCCTACAGAGTAGGGACTAAAAAAAATTACAATAATAAATCACAATATTACTTCTGACGGTTTACTGCTGACTTCTTTCTGAACAGCGACCGATGAGACGATGACTGTCGTATTGATGCCTCCGCAAAAATTGGGGAAGTTGGGTTTGAGCAAACAACCATGAATTGATCGTTCAATCTTCAACTACATTGACACTCCCCGGCAAAAAACGAATCCAACCCCTTTTCTCCATCACGACCAATACACGTTGACTTGGATGCCATTGCGAGAACCTGGGTCACACGGACAGAGCTGGAATGGAAAACAAACAGAAAAGCCAACACACCACAAGCATACTCACAGCACAATCTCACACATCAATGACGACCTGCGCCTTCCAGTTAAAAGCATCCTCTTGCAACACGGTCGCCACCTGCTAGAATGACTCTTGCAGAATGCAACGTGACCATAGCAGCACCTCGTGATACTCTTCACCAATCCTCTTATCTATTCACTACCAATTACCACTGCGATGGCTTGTCACTCATTCTGCCTCAATTCTAGTAACGATGACGTATGCGAGCCTCAGTCGTTTACACTCTTTCTCCCCGGCGTGTGGGACCACACATAATTGTTATTTCCGGGTGCATTTCATTCTCAGAAATAGCCCAGCCTCACCGGCGTATATGACCCATCTGCTGTCCTTAACATCAACCAATTCATTCACGAATGTAGAAGACTCGAAACAACTTCAGAAGTAATCACGACGAAAATTTTAACAAAATTATGCAATAACAACAAGGTACGAAAACAACGAGTAAACACAATGAATACAAAAAACACCAATTGATATGACAAACCAGACATATATAATAATAATTTTAATAATAATAATTTTATTTTCATATAAACATAAATTTACATGAAAATGCATGCCATTTTTACAGGCACGATCAAGTATGATGTAATATCAAATCGTAGATTGTCTAGAAGTTAATAATATTTCAACCGTTAAATATTTGATATATATAAATACACTCATTGTCTGCACCAGGCTGTATAGTTATTGAATTGTACAGTTGTCCTCAATTTTGAGCGGGAAAATTGACTTCGTTTTGTTTTCATCCCGAGGTTGTATGCATCCGATAACCAACCAATATTGAGGTAAGTACAACGTTTGCAAGGGATTGGAAGCTGTTTTAGAAAAGTAAAAGTGCTAAGGTGAAACATTAAAGTGTAATAGATTAAGTGAGTGAAATATATCATTATTAAACACATTTATATAGAAAACAGAATGGGGAAGTAATTAATCCTTAGGCCGACAACGTTCATTTGCAATGTATATACAAACAGTACACATAACCTCGCAGATCATGTCTTGATGTAGTTCCTTTGACGAATTGCTGGACTTACACCATTGTGCCTGCAACCCTTCTCGGGTTGACAATTGTAGTGTTAATGAATGTCCAGACACAAACAAGATTAACCAACAATTACAATAATTGGAACCCAGTCAATTAATTAACACAGACATATGTATAATCGACACATCGAATGTTGTGGATTCTGCCTTGACGAGCTAACGATGAAAAAACTGTAGGACTAACAGCACTACGGCTACATTCCTTCCCACGTTGACGATTTAAGTGGAAAGAAGTTCGGGCAAAATTCAGCACATGCAACATGAACATATGTACAAAATAACACACCAAGTACAATGGACTGAGCTTCGACGTACTACCCTTGAAGAATTGTAGGACTTAGAGTAGCATGCCCACAACCCTTCTCAGGTTGGCACACCAGGTTTGGAAAATCGTCGTTGAGTTCTTCCATCATCTATATCCTCAACTCTGAATGGTAACACGCCCATGACATTGTATCGTGGAATGTAGATGACTAACAAAAACAAACGACGTATCTGACCAACCAAGCGTAGGCACAGGATAATTTACACCAAAGATAATAACATTCAATTAGTAATTTGAAATTTTAAATGCCTTTATTCGTGCAAGTCAGTTTAGCAATTACCCTCTCATACACGGTTGGATTGTCCTCACTAAACTGACCATTGACTTTCGTCCTCTCAAGCGGATCGATACTAGCATAATCACAGTAAAAGACACGTGACCTCATCGACGTCCCTTTCATTGTGGATGACGACACCAACGACGACTGAGTCACACAAGTTGATGAACTTAGCGGTGCAGCAGAAGCTGTCGATATTCGACCTTTAGAAGGTTGTCTAACTGTAGGATTATCTGCACTGCTATCTTTTATTATCAGCTGCAGTTCAGCATTAATATCTGCCGATAGGTGGGCTATAGGCTGATGATTTACACTGAGGGCTCACGAATATCCAAACCTTCTGAAACCGCATCTGCCTTTAATTCTACTTCACGTTCAAGTTGTACCGAAACTTTGTTCAACTCAGTAGCAGTAGGCATTTCTCTCAGCTCAACATGAACAGCCAAATATAAATGTGCAATATGATGATCATTATCACAAATATTCGCCCTATTGTCCTTTGTATGATCAACTTCATCATTTTAAAACTCTTTAATAACAGCAGTAGATGAATCGGGTTCTTCCTTATAAATCCTCAAAGGTTTTAGAGCTTTACTCCGACTAGTTATAACTTGCAAACTTATGGAGTCAGAACTGGACTCTGAAACAGTAACTCTCATCTTTTGAGATAACTGCGGTGTCGTCTGTGACACTCCCTCCACTAATGGCTTACTAACTGCAACTACAGGCTTTTTCACCGCGCTATTATAGTCACACGATTCGGAGCCAGAACTTGATGACGCTGACTTCACATTTAGCTTACCACTAAACTTGCTCAGTGCTTCATAGTTCGCCTTTGTGTGCACTTCTTGCAAACGTGTAAAACACAACCGTGTTTGTCTCGCAACTTGTAACCTATCTGTTGGGGATGTCCCACGAAGGCTGTTACACTCACTAAGTTTATATGGATCACTAGACGCTGTGGAGTTTCCTCGAGATCCACTTCGCTGAGACGTCTTCGTCATAAATGATAGCGTTTTCCCCTCAGACCGCTCTATTCTAGAGGTGAGATGCAATATACTGGCGAACTTGCTCATAGAAAGATTGACGCAATCTTTTACCAGTTTCAGGATATCATCGAACTTTGGCTCGATACCTTCATCCTCCATACGAGAGCTTATCTTCATCCACTTCCTTTACAGTTGAATAGGTAGGTGTCACGCTATTACCTCTAGGACAGAACTCGAGTTCACATCGCTCATGCAATTCATCGAAATCAACGTATTCTTGTAAGTCATCAGATTATCCAAAAACGCAGAGAGTGCTTTGGAGTCATCTTGGATTTGACCACAATTACCTCTAACAGCCTCGAATACGTTCCTTACAATCATCGAAGGTCTTCCGAATCTTTGACGCAGTATACTCATAGCCTCAGAGTATCCTTCGTTTGGCTTCATAAACTTACAGCACTGTATAGCTCTTGCAGTGACTCCAGTGCAATATCTCAACAGATAATAATAACAGCAACTTTATTTCGTCATTCAAAATAAAACCACTCAACATGACTTCAAGCTCTTTTACAAACTGTGGATAGTCAGCTGGGTTTCCGTCGAAACATCGAGGCTCAAATTTAGAAACTTTAAAATTTATATTATCCCTAGACGGCGAAACATGGACATCAATCTTATCGCTCATAGCATCACACACATCATCACATATAAAGGCGACCCATGATAACTTGCTTTCCTGTCTGCTTCGAAGAAACTTCGTCCTTTCTTTGACCCAGGCATTACTGAACTTGGACAAAAGATCCAGAAAAGTTCCAAATAACACATGTCCAAAGAAGACTTGCAGACACCAGGAAAGACAAACAGAAACCACATAAACTGTCCGTGTTTAGCTCTTACTACGCTGGACATCACGCTGTCCCTGGAAGACTTTCAAGAACTATATGTAATAGATAACACGATAAAACTGAACGCAAATCGGTGACTCTAACAAATAGTCCCATTAGTTTTTGTTTTCCTTTCCTCGTTACTATCACACTGTTGTTCTCATCTAGTACCACACATCAACTTTATATTTCAAATCCTGTGTTGCATTGTTTGAAATGAAATACTCTACGTTGTTTTTTTTCTTCATAATTTTTAATATTTTTTTATTTTATTTATTTATAACTAATTTATTTTATTTTTATTTATTTATCTTTGATTTTTAAAAATCTTATATAATTTATCAGGTAATTAGATGCAATATACTGTAATGCACGCTGAAAATTCCATACCTTTACCACAAATACTGTTTGGAATAAAGCTGTTATTATTATTATTATTATTAAGTACAAAAGAAATTTAGTGAAGACCCTCAGCCACAGAGGCAGAGCTATAAGCTCAGAAGAAGTAATTGAAGACGAATTAAGGATTGTATATGATACTTTGATCGAAAATAGCTATCCCGAAAAAGTTATCAAGAAACACACAACTCACTATCTGTAAGCAAGAAGCCACTGTATATACGGCTACAATTCAAGGGCGATATACCAAGTCATTGCCCATAGGCTCTCATCTCCTACCCGTCACACGATCTCCTCCATATGACACTTGGTCACGCAACCCAGTCGTCCTTTCTTATTCGAGTGCCACTCAAACGATGGCTTACCAAGCGAAGTCATTCAACCTTCTTCTCAACTTCTGTCCTATACATCTCCATTCAGATTTCAGATTTATTGGTTGAGGATAGAAGGCTTGCAGCCTATGTTTATCCTTTACTAGTAGATTTCTGAGATTGTCCAAACCCTTCTTGAACGAATCAGTTGAGGTTGCAGACACCACTTCTTCTGGGAGTCGGTTCCAAGAGTTTATGACTCGATGTGAGAACCAGTACTCAACAGCAATATGATTTCTCCTTGGCTTTTGAACTTTCCTGCTATGTCCTCTAAGGTGTTCCGACCTGGTGGGAAGGAAAAGAGAGAATAGGTCAGGTCTGTAGTCATTATTTAAAATTTTAAACATTGTGATTAAATCTCCTCTCTGCCTACGGTATGACAGTGAGAAGAGATTTAAACTATCTAGTCTTTCCTCGTATGATAAGTTAGCTATGCCGTGAACCGTACGTGTTGCCTTCCTTTGAACACTTTCTAAAATGTGTGAATCCCCTTTTAGACAAGGACTGGCGGCCTGGATGCAGTTTTCCAGTCTTGACCTAACCAGAGATGTATATAAGGAGGTGAACATATCTCTGGTAATTCTTGTAAAATCTCTGCGAATCGCCCATAAGGACCTGAAACTACGTGCAGCCACCGCGCGACTGTGTGCTGTAGTTTTTAAGTCGTGGCTAACTATGACACCTAAGTCCAAGTGAGTCTGAACTGATGGAAGTGTTATTCCCTGTAATTCGTAGGGCTTGTGCTTGATTGTCCAATGTGCATGGTTGCACATTTTGCCACATTGATCGGGAGCATCCATTCAACGGACCATTCTGACAATTTGTTGAGGTCCTCTTGCAATGTGAACGTATCACTGTTGCCCTTCAGCTCTCTTCAAATTTTTAAGTCATCTGCGTATAGGACCATAGGGGAGTCGGTGAGCAGGGGTAACTCATTGATATACAGAATAAATAGGAGAGGACCGAGAACCGTGCCTTGTGACACTCTGCTACGTACCGCTGTCCAAGAGCAGAGTTTTGAGTTGATCCTAACCCTCTGCCTCCTATCTATGAGGAATTCCCTGAGCCAGTCTAGTAATCTGCCTTTGATACCAAGACTTTCCAATTTCATGAGTAGTCTTTTGTGAGGTACTTTATCAAAGGCTTTACTGAAGTCTATAAAGATGACATCAACAAGTCTTCTGTTGTCCTTTGATTTGACCCAGCTTTCTCTTGCAGTCAGAAGATTTGACAGGCATGAGAGGTTCCTCCGGAAGCCATGCTGTGCTCCGCATAACAAGCTGCTATTTTCCAGATAAGCCATGATACTTTTCTTGATAATTCTTTCTAGTGTCTTGATTAAAGTGCTGGTGAGACTGGCAGGCCTGTAATTTGAAGGGCTTTGTCTTGATCCACCTTCGTGCATGAAGGTTACTACAGCGTCCTTTCAGTCATGCGGTAACACTCCTTTTAGGAGAGATAGCTTGAAGATCGTGGTCAAGGGGCCGGTTATGTGGACTGATAGCTCCTTGAGGAGCCTCGAATGAAGACTTTCAGGAGTCACTGATTTCCCTGCATCTAGTTTCATTAAGCAGTTGAGTACGATGCGTTGGTGGATGTCAACGGAATCTATCCCGTATTCCTCTGATGCAGCAAGCTGATCCTATATGGTGAGACTGATAGGCCTGTAATTTAGGTCTTGTTGGATTTCACTAGCAATATTCATATCATTATAGTCGAAATCATAGACAACTTTGAGGTCATTTGTAAAGATGTATGGCTTGAATTACTTGATGATAGCGACAAAATCATCTATGATTACGATGAATCAGGTTCTAATCTTATAAGAACAAATCACGATAATACATCTGATAATTTTCTGTATTCAAACAAACGGCGTAAGATGAAAGGATGATTCCCTGATTGATGACACCTGAGAAAAGTATGGAGGAGTTGGGTATGAGCTAACAACCATGAACTTGAAAGAATTTCAAAAAAGTTCTAGATAACCCTTGTTCAAAGAAGACTTGACCGGAACCAGGAAAGACGCAAGAAGATTCTCAAACTGACAGAAACTGTCAATCGAGTATAATAAACAGTTAATGTCCAGCTCATGCTTCGCTGGGCCTCACACTGTCCCTCGAAGATTTTCAGAAACGCTTACTGTTGACCGACATAAATAACAAAACACCGTTTGTCAACTCAAGAGCTCTTTATACTAACGCTGACATATAACCAACAATATTCGTCCTACAGAGTAGGGACTAAAAAAAAATTACAATAATAAATCACAATATTACTTCTGACGGTTTACTGCTGACTTCTTTCTGAACAGCGACCGATGAGACGATGACTGTCGTATTGATGCCTCCGCAAAAATTGGGGAAGTTGGGTTTGAGCAAACAACCATGAATTGATCGTTCAATCTTCAACTACATTGACACTCCCCGGCAAAAAACGAATCCAACCCCTTTTCTCCATCACGACCAATACACGTTGACTTGGATGCCATTGCGAGAACCTGGGTCACACGGACAGAGCTGGAATGGAAAACAAACAGAAAAGCCAACACACCACAAGCATACTCACAGCACAATCTCACACATCAATGACGACCTGCGCCTTCCAGTTAAAAGCATCCTCTTGCAACACGGTCGCCACCTGCTAGAATGACTCTTGCAGAATGCAACGTGACCATAGCAGCACCTCGTGATACTCTTCACCAATCCTCTTATCTATTCACTACCAATTACCACTGCGATGGCTTGTCACTCATTCTGCCTCAATTCTAGTAACGATGACGTATGCGAGCCTCAGTCGTTTACACTCTTTCTCCCCGGCGTGTGGGACCACACATAATTGTTATTTCCGGGTGCATTTCATTCTCAGAAATAGCCCAGCCTCACCGGCGTATATGACCCATCTGCTGTCCTTAACATCAACCAATTCATTCACGAATGTAGAAGACTCGAAACAACTTCAGAAGTAATCACGACGAAAATTTTAACAAAATTATGCAATAACAACAAGGTACGAAAACAACGAGTAAACACAATGAATACAAAAAACACCAATTGATATGACAAACCAGACATATATAATAATAATTTTAATAATAATAATTTTATTTTCATATAAACATAAATTTACATGAAAATGCATGCCATTTTTACAGGCACGATCAAGTATGATGTAATATCAAATCGTAGATTGTCTAGAAGTTAATAATATTTCAACCGTTAAATATTTGATATATATAAATACACTCATTGTCTGCACCAGGCTGTATAGTTATTGAATTGTACAGTTGTCCTCAATTTTGAGCGGGAAAATTGACTTCGTTTTGTTTTCATCCCGAGGTTGTATGCATCCGATAACCAACCAATATTGAGGTAAGTACAACGTTTGCAAGGGATTGGAAGCTGTTTTAGAAAAGTAAAAGTGCTAAGGTGAAACATTAAAGTGTAATAGATTAAGTGAGTGAAATATATCATTATTAAACACATTTATATAGAAAACAGAATGGGGAAGTAATTAATCCTTAGGCCGACAACGTTCATTTGCAATGTATATACAAACAGTACACATAACCTCGCAGATCATGTCTTGATGTAGTTCCTTTGACGAATTGCTGGACTTACACCATTGTGCCTGCAACCCTTCTCGGGTTGACAATTGTAGTGTTAATGAATGTCCAGACACAAACAAGATTAACCAACAATTACAATAATTGGAACCCAGTCAATTAATTAACACAGACATATGTATAATCGACACATCGAATGTTGTGGATTCTGCCTTGACGAGCTAACGATGAAAAAACTGTAGGACTAACAGCACTACGGCTACATTCCTTCCCACGTTGACGATTTAAGTGGAAAGAAGTTCGGGCAAAATTCAGCACATGCAACATGAACATATGTACAAAATAACACACCAAGTACAATGGACTGAGCTTCGACGTACTACCCTTGAAGAATTGTAGGACTTAGAGTAGCATGCCCACAACCCTTCTCAGGTTGGCACACCAGGTTTGGAAAATCGTCGTTGAGTTCTTCCATCATCTATATCCTCAACTCTGAATGGTAACACGCCCATGACATTGTATCGTGGAATGTAGATGACTAACAAAAACAAACGACGTATCTGACCAACCAAGCGTAGGCACAGGATAATTTACACCAAAGATAATAACATTCAATTAGTAATTTGAAATTTTAAATGCCTTTATTCGTGCAAGTCAGTTTAGCAATTACCCTCTCATACACGGTTGGATTGTCCTCACTAAACTGACCATTGACTTTCGTCCTCTCAAGCGGATCGATACTAGCATAATCACAGTAAAAGACACGTGACCTCATCGACGTCCCTTTCATTGTGGATGACGACACCAACGACGACTGAGTCACACAAGTTGATGAACTTAGCGGTGCAGCAGAAGCTGTCGATATTCGACCTTTAGAAGGTTGTCTAACTGTAGGATTATCTGCACTGCTATCTTTTATTATCAGCTGCAGTTCAGCATTAATATCTGCCGATAGGTGGGCTATAGGCTGATGATTTACACTGAGGGCTCACGAATATCCAAACCTTCTGAAACCGCATCTGCCTTTAATTCTACTTCACGTTCAAGTTGTACCGAAACTTTGTTCAACTCAGTAGCAGTAGGCATTTCTCTCAGCTCAACATGAACAGCCAAATATAAATGTGCAATATGATGATCATTATCACAAATATTCGCCCTATTGTCCTTTGTATGATCAACTTCATCATTTTAAAACTCTTTAATAACAGCAGTAGATGAATCGGGTTCTTCCTTATAAATCCTCAAAGGTTTTAGAGCTTTACTCCGACTAGTTATAACTTGCAAACTTATGGAGTCAGAACTGGACTCTGAAACAGTAACTCTCATCTTTTGAGATAACTGCGGTGTCGTCTGTGACACTCCCTCCACTAATGGCTTACTAACTGCAACTACAGGCTTTTTCACCGCGCTATTATAGTCACACGATTCGGAGCCAGAACTTGATGACGCTGACTTCACATTTAGCTTACCACTAAACTTGCTCAGTGCTTCATAGTTCGCCTTTGTGTGCACTTCTTGCAAACGTGTAAAACACAACCGTGTTTGTCTCGCAACTTGTAACCTATCTGTTGGGGATGTCCCACGAAGGCTGTTACACTCACTAAGTTTATATGGATCACTAGACGCTGTGGAGTTTCCTCGAGATCCACTTCGCTGAGACGTCTTCGTCATAAATGATAGCGTTTTCCCCTCAGACCGCTCTATTCTAGAGGTGAGATGCAATATACTGGCGAACTTGCTCATAGAAAGATTGACGCAATCTTTTACCAGTTTCAGGATATCATCGAACTTTGGCTCGATACCTTCATCCTCCATACGAGAGCTTATCTTCATCCACTTCCTTTACAGTTGAATAGGTAGGTGTCACGCTATTACCTCTAGGACAGAACTCGAGTTCACATCGCTCATGCAATTCATCGAAATCAACGTATTCTTGTAAGTCATCAGATTATCCAAAAACGCAGAGAGTGCTTTGGAGTCATCTTGGATTTGACCACAATTACCTCTAACAGCCTCGAATACGTTCCTTACAATCATCGAAGGTCTTCCGAATCTTTGACGCAGTATACTCATAGCCTCAGAGTATCCTTCGTTTGGCTTCATAAACTTACAGCACTGTATAGCTCTTGCAGTGACTCCAGTGCAATATCTCAACAGATAATAATAACAGCAACTTTATTTCGTCATTCAAAATAAAACCACTCAACATGACTTCAAGCTCTTTTACAAACTGTGGATAGTCAGCTGGGTTTCCGTCGAAACATCGAGGCTCAAATTTAGAAACTTTAAAATTTATATTATCCCTAGACGGCGAAACATGGACATCAATCTTATCGCTCATAGCATCACACACATCATCACATATAAAGGCGACCCATGATAACTTGCTTTCCTGTCTGCTTCGAAGAAACTTCGTCCTTTCTTTGACCCAGGCATTACTGAACTTGGACAAAAGATCCAGAAAAGTTCCAAATAACACATGTCCAAAGAAGACTTGCAGACACCAGGAAAGACAAACAGAAACCACATAAACTGTCCGTGTTTAGCTCTTACTACGCTGGACATCACGCTGTCCCTGGAAGACTTTCAAGAACTATATGTAATAGATAACACGATAAAACTGAACGCAAATCGGTGACTCTAACAAATAGTCCCATTAGTTTTTGTTTTCCTTTCCTCGTTACTATCACACTGTTGTTCTCATCTAGTACCACACATCAACTTTATATTTCAAATCCTGTGTTGCATTGTTTGAAATGAAATACTCTACGTTGTTTTTTTTCTTCATAATTTTTAATATTTTTTTATTTTATTTATTTATAACTAATTTATTTTATTTTTATTTATTTATCTTTGATTTTTAAAAATCTTATATAATTTATCAGGTAATTAGATGCAATATACTGTAATGCACGCTGAAAATTCCATACCTTTACCACAAATACTGTTTGGAATAAAGCTGTTATTATTATTATTATTAAGTACAAAAGAAATTTAGTGAAGACCCTCAGCCACAGAGGCAGAGCTATAAGCTCAGAAGAAGTAATTGAAGACGAATTAAGGATTGTATATGATACTTTGATCGAAAATAGCTATCCCGAAAAAGTTATCAAGAAACACACAACTCACTATCTGTAAGCAAGAAGCCACTGTATATACGGCTACAATTCAAGGGCGATATACCAAGTCATTGCCCATAGGCTCTCATCTCCTACCCGTCACACGATCTCCTCCATATGACACTTGGTCACGCAACCCAGTCGTCCTTTCTTATTCGAGTGCCACTCAAACGATGGCTTACCAAGCGAAGTCATTCAACCTTCTTCTCAACTTCTGTCCTATACATCTCCATTCAGATTTCAGATTTATTGGTTGAGGATAGAAGGCTTGCAGCCTATGTTTATCCTTTACTAGTAGATTTCTGAGATTGTCTAAACCCTTCTTGAACGAATCAGTTGAGGTTGCAGACACCACTTCTTCTGGGAGTCGGTTCCAAGAGTTTATGACTCGATGTGAGAACCAGTACTCAACAGCAATATGATTTCTCCTTGGCTTTTGAACTTTCCTGCTATGTCCTCTAAGGTGTTCCGACCTGGTGGGAAGGAAAAGAGAGAATAGGTCAGGTCTGTAGTCATTATTTAAAATTTTAAACATTGTGATTAAATCTCCTCTCTGCCTACGGTATGACAGTGAGAAGAGATTTAAACTATCTAGTCTTTCCTCGTATGATAAGTCAGCTATGCCATGAACCGTACGTGTTGCCTTCCTTTGAACACTTTCTAAAATGTGTGAATCCCCTTTTAGACAAGGACTGGCGGCCTGGATACAGTTTTCCAGTCTTGACCTAACCAGAGATGTATATAAGGAGGTGAACATATCTCTGGTAATTCTTGTAAAATCTCTGCGAATCGCCCATAAGGACCTGAAACTACGTGCAGCCACCGCGCGACTGTGTGCTGTAGTTTTTAAGTCGTGTCTAACTATGACACCTGAGTCCAAGTGAGTCTGAACTGATGGAAGTGTTATTCCCTGTAATTCGTAGGGGCTTGTGCTTGATTGTCCAATGTGCATGGTTGCACATTTTGCCACATTGATCGGGAGCATCCATTCAGCGGACCATTCTGACAATTTGTTGAGGTCCTCTTGCAATGTGAACGTATCACTGTTGCCCTTCAGCTCTCTTCAAATTTTTAAGTCATCTGCGTATAGGACCATAGGGGAGTCGGTGAGCAGGGGTAACTCATTGATATACAGAATAAATAGGAGAGGACCGAGTACCGTGCCTTGTGACACTCTGCTACGTACCGCTGTCCAAGAGCAGAGTTTTGAGTTGATCCTAACCCTCTGCCTCCTATCTATGAGGAATTCCCTGAGCCAGTCTAGTAATCTGCCTTTGATACCAAGACTTTCCAATTTCATGAGTAGTCTTTTGTGAGGTACTTTATCAAAGGCTTTACTGAAGTCTATAAAGATGACATCAACAAGTCTTCTGTTGTCCTTTGATTTGACCCAGCTTTCTCTTGCAGTCAGAAGATTTGACAGGCATGAGAGGTTCCTCCGGAAGCCATGCTGTGCTCCGCATAACAAGCTGCTATTTTCCAGATAAGCCATGATACTTTTCTTGATAATTCTTTCTAGTGTCTTGATTAAAGTGCTGGTGAGACTGGCAGGCCTGTAATTTGAAGGGCTTTGTCTTGATCCACCTTCGTGCATGAAGGTTACTACAGCGTCCTTTCAGTCATGCGGTAACACTCCTTTTAGGAGAGATAGCTTGAAGATCGTGGTCAAGGGGCCGGTTATGTGGACTGATAGCTCCTTGAGGAGCCTCGAATGAAGACTTTCAGGAGTCACTGATTTCCCTGCATCTAGTTTCATTAAGCAGTTGAGTACGATGCGTTGGTGGATGTCAACGGAATCTATCCCGTATTCCTCTGATGCAGCAAGCTGATCCTATATGGTGAGACTGATAGGCCTGTAATTTAGGTCTTGTTGGATTTCACTAGCAATATTCATATCATTATAGTCGAAATCATAGACAACTTTGAGGTCATTTGTAAAGATGTATGGCTTGAATTACTTGATGATAGCGACAAAATCATCTATGATTACGATGAATCAGGTTCTAATCTTATAAGAACAAATCACGATAATACATCTGATAATTTTCTGTATTCAAACAAACGGCGTAAGATGAAAGGATGATTCCCTGATTGATGACACCTGAGAAAAGTATGGAGGAGTTGGGTATGAGCTAACAACCATGAACTTGAAAGAATTTCAAAAAAGTTCTAGATAACCCTTGTTCAAAGAAGACTTGACCGGAACCAGGAAAGACGCAAGAAGATTCTCAAACTGACAGAAACTGTCAATCGAGTATAATAAACAGTTAATGTCCAGCTCATGCTTCGCTGGGCCTCACACTGTCCCTCGAAGATTTTCAGAAACGCTTACTGTTGACCGACATAAATAACAAAACACCGTTTGTCAACTCAAGAGCTCTTTATACTAACGCTGACATATAACCAACAATATTCGTCCTACAGAGTAGGGACTAAAAAAAAATTACAATAATAAATCACAATATTACTTCTGACGGTTTACTGCTGACTTCTTTCTGAACAGCGACCGATGAGACGATGACTGTCGTATTGATGCCTCCGCAAAAATTGGGGAAGTTGGGTTTGAGCAAACAACCATGAATTGATCGTTCAATCTTCAACTACATTGACACTCCCCGGCAAAAAACGGATCCAACCCCTTTTCTCCATCACGACCAATACACGTTGACTTGGATGCCATTGCGAGAACCTGGGTCACACGGACAGAGCTGGAATGGAAAACAAACAGAAAAGCCAACACACCACAAGCATACTCACAGCACAATCTCACACATCAATGACGACCTGCGCCTTCCAGTTAAAAGCATCCTCTTGCAACACGGTCGCCACCTGCTAGAATGACTCTTGCAGAATGCAACGTGACCATAGCACCACCTCATGATACTCTTCAAGCATCCTCTTTTCTATTCACTACCAATTATCACTGAAATCGCTTGTCACTCATTCTGCCTCAATTCTAGTAACGATGACGTATGCGAGCCTCAGTCGTTTACACTCTTTCTCCCCGGCGTGTGGGACCACACATAATTGTTATTTCCGGGTGCATTTCATTCTCAGAAATAGCCCAGCCTCACCGGCGTATATGACCCATCTGCTGTCCTTAACATCAACCAATTCATTCACGAATGTAGAAGACTCGAAACAACTTCAGAAGTAATCACGACGAAAATTTTAACAAAATTATGCAATAACAACAAGGTACGAAAACAACGAGTAAACACAATGAATACAAAAAACACCAATTGATATGACAAACCAGACATATATAATAATAATTTTAATAATAATAATTTTATTTTCATATAAACATAAATTTACATGAAAATGCATGCCATTTTTACAGGCACGATCAAGTATGATGTAATATCAAATCGTAGATTGTCTAGAAGTTAATAATATTTCAACCGTTAAATATTTGATATATATAAATACACTCATTGTCTGCACCAGGCTGTATAGTTATTGAATTGTACAGTTGTCCTCAATTTTGAGCGGGAAAATTGACTTCGTTTTGTTTTCATCCCGAGGTTGTATGCATCCGATAACCAACCAATATTGAGGTAAGTACAACGTTTGCAAGGGATTGGAAGCTGTTTTAGAAAAGTAAAAGTGCTAAGGTGAAACATTAAAGTGTAATAGATTAAGTGAGTGAAATATATCATTATTAAACACATTTATATAGAAAACAGAATGGGGAAGTAATTAATCCTTAGGCCGACAACGTTCATTTGCAATGTATATACAAACAGTACACATAACCTCGCAGATCATGTCTTGATGTAGTTCCTTTGACGAATTGCTGGACTTACACCATTGTGCCTGCAACCCTTCTCGGGTTGACAATTGTAGTGTTAATGAATGTCCAGACACAAACAAGATTAACCAACAATTACAATAATTGGAACCCAGTCAATTAATTAACACAGACATATGTATAATCGACACATCGAATGTTGTGGATTCTGCCTTGACGAGCTAACGATGAAAAAACTGTAGGACTAACAGCACTACGGCTACATTCCTTCCCACGTTGACGATTTAAGTGGAAAGAAGTTCGGGCAAAATTCAGCACATGCAACATGAACATATGTACAAAATAACACACCAAGTACAATGGACTGAGCTTCGACGTACTACCCTTGAAGAATTGTAGGACTTAGAGTAGCATGCCCACAACCCTTCTCAGGTTGGCACACCAGGTTTGGAAAATCGTCGTTGAGTTCTTCCATCATCTATATCCTCAACTCTGAATGGTAACACGCCCATGACATTGTATCGTGGAATGTAGATGACTAACAAAAACAAACGACGTATCTGACCAACCAAGCGTAGGCACAGGATAATTTACACCAAAGATAATAACATTCAATTAGTAATTTGAAATTTTAAATGCCTTTATTCGTGCAAGTCAGTTTAGCAATTACCCTCTCATACACGGTTGGATTGTCCTCACTAAACTGACCATTGACTTTCGTCCTCTCAAGCGGATCGATACTAGCATAATCACAGTAAAAGACACGTGACCTCATCGACGTCCCTTTCATTGTGGATGACGACACCAACGACGACTGAGTCACACAAGTTGATGAACTTAGCGGTGCAGCAGAAGCTGTCGATATTCGACCTTTAGAAGGTTGTCTAACTGTAGGATTATCTGCACTGCTATCTTTTATTATCAGCTGCAGTTCAGCATTAATATCTGCCGATAGGTGGGCTATAGGCTGATGATTTACACTGAGGGCTCACGAATATCCAAACCTTCTGAAACCGCATCTGCCTTTAATTCTACTTCACGTTCAAGTTGTACCGAAACTTTGTTCAACTCAGTAGCAGTAGGCATTTCTCTCAGCTCAACATGAACAGCCAAATATAAATGTGCAATATGATGATCATTATCACAAATATTCGCCCTATTGTCCTTTGTATGATCAACTTCATCATTTTAAAACTCTTTAATAACAGCAGTAGATGAATCGGGTTCTTCCTTATAAATCCTCAAAGGTTTTAGAGCTTTACTCCGACTAGTTATAACTTGCAAACTTATGGAGTCAGAACTGGACTCTGAAACAGTAACTCTCATCTTTTGAGATAACTGCGGTGTCGTCTGTGACACTCCCTCCACTAATGGCTTACTAACTGCAACTACAGGCTTTTTCACCGCGCTATTATAGTCACACGATTCGGAGCCAGAACTTGATGACGCTGACTTCACATTTAGCTTACCACTAAACTTGCTCAGTGCTTCATAGTTCGCCTTTGTGTGCACTTCTTGCAAACGTGTAAAACACAACCGTGTTTGTCTCGCAACTTGTAACCTATCTGTTGGGGATGTCCCACGAAGGCTGTTACACTCACTAAGTTTATATGGATCACTAGACGCTGTGGAGTTTCCTCGAGATCCACTTCGCTGAGACGTCTTCGTCATAAATGATAGCGTTTTCCCCTCAGACCGCTCTATTCTAGAGGTGAGATGCAATATACTGGCGAACTTGCTCATAGAAAGATTGACGCAATCTTTTACCAGTTTCAGGATATCATCGAACTTTGGCTCGATACCTTCATCCTCCATACGAGAGCTTATCTTCATCCACTTCCTTTACAGTTGAATAGGTAGGTGTCACGCTATTACCTCTAGGACAGAACTCGAGTTCACATCGCTCATGCAATTCATCGAAATCAACGTATTCTTGTAAGTCATCAGATTATCCAAAAACGCAGAGAGTGCTTTGGAGTCATCTTGGATTTGACCACAATTACCTCTAACAGCCTCGAATACGTTCCTTACAATCATCGAAGGTCTTCCGAATCTTTGACGCAGTATACTCATAGCCTCAGAGTATCCTTCGTTTGGCTTCATAAACTTACAGCACTGTATAGCTCTTGCAGTGACTCCAGTGCAATATCTCAACAGATAATAATAACAGCAACTTTATTTCGTCATTCAAAATAAAACCACTCAACATGACTTCAAGCTCTTTTACAAACTGTGGATAGTCAGCTGGGTTTCCGTCGAAACATCGAGGCTCAAATTTAGAAACTTTAAAATTTATATTATCCCTAGACGGCGAAACATGGACATCAATCTTATCGCTCATAGCATCACACACATCATCACATATAAAGGCGACCCATGATAACTTGCTTTCCTGTCTGCTTCGAAGAAACTTCGTCCTTTCTTTGACCCAGGCATTACTGAACTTGGACAAAAGATCCAGAAAAGTTCCAAATAACACATGTCCAAAGAAGACTTGCAGACACCAGGAAAGACAAACAGAAACCACATAAACTGTCCGTGTTTAGCTCTTACTACGCTGGACATCACGCTGTCCCTGGAAGACTTTCAAGAACTATATGTAATAGATAACACGATAAAACTGAACGCAAATCGGTGACTCAAGTACCGTTTATTCTTGCACCAATATAGAGCCATCGATTAAGTTATTTTACACAAAATCTTAGGACAAATGTTATAACAGTAAATCAGAATAATGCTTCTGATAGTTTTCTCTCTCCCATCGAACAGCGAAGGATGAGATGATGACAGCTGGACTGATGACTCCAGCGAAAAATATGGAAGAGTCGCCTTTGAGCAAACACCCATGAATTGATCTTTCAATCTTTGACTACGTTGAAAATCCGATAAGAATAAACGGCCGGTATTCCATAATAGGTCGGACACACACCATGTGCGATAAAAACCTTCTGTGACAGAAAGAGAAATCGAGAGTTATGGGTTAAATTACTAGAGAATCAGATACTGAGATGTACGACTGAGTTGAGGCTGGCTAGTTTTCGTCCATTTCTTTCGCTCAGCCTATTGTTGAGATGCGATCACGTGGGCTCTGCACAGATTTGTGGGGCATCTTATAAATTAACTTTCTATCCATTGTCGGATCCATGAATACCACTTCACAATGTCTCATCTCATTCATTTTCTAATAATACTCGATCATCATCATATTCCATTAAACCTAACATTTTACAGCTCTTTATGAATTTGATTCGACTTATTCTATTCCTATTCTCTGTAGGGTACGATTGTGCACCAAATGCACAACAAGGCATGAAATAAAAAACGACATGAGGATAAGTGTATTAAAACCAAAAGTGGACATCATGATAGTAAGACATATATGGGTAGTATTATACATTGCAAATGAACGTTGTCGGCCCAGGAAGTTTCCTTTGTGCATGCATTTATTGATGATACTTGCACCTATCCATTTCATTACACTTTATTGATTCACCTTAGCACTTTTACTTTTCTAAAACAGCTTCCAATCCCTTGCAAACGTTGTACTTACCTCAATATTGGTTGGTTATCGTATGCATACAACCTCGGGATGAAAACAAAACGAAGTCAATTTTCCCGCTCAAACTTGAGGACAACTGTACAATTCAATAACTATACAGCCTGGTGCAGACAATGAGTGTATTTATATATATCAAATATTTAACGGTTGAAATATTATTAACTTCTAGACAATCTACGATTTGATATTATATCATACTTGATCGTGCCTGTAAAAATGGCATGCATTTTCATGTAAATTTATATGTTTATATGAAAATACACATTTTTATTATTTTAAATCTCCATGGTAGGGCAACACCGAAACGCCTATTTTCGTATTTACACACTCCTCAACTATTTTAACCGCCTTTAGGTCTTCTAAAGAACGACCCTCCTCAGGGACACTACAGTCACAAAACTCCTTGTTATACATGTTTCTAATCATAGTCTCTAGTTTGTCCCCATTGTTTGCAACTAATGATGATATGTGGACTATGGGTATAGGTCCTCTCACTGTCCATCCCAGCGGTGTTTTCGTCACAAACATATCATCTCTTCCTCCGAATCTCTCTTCTGATACTTTGTGAGCTTCTGGCACACTACATCCAATCAGTATTCTCACTCTACCATCTTGCACTGTTGGAAACGGTATGTCACACAGATATGGCTTACCGGCAAATGCTTCACGACTAGGTACTATAGGTTCGCTTAGTTTCACGTTAGAGGTAGCGTAAGCACTATCTACTTCAACCGTTTCCCCAGTAGTCAAGGATTGTAACTGAAATGACACTCATTCACATACTAACGTTTTCGAAGAATTGAAAGTATTTAGAACCAAGGATTGCTTTCGGCCCCTAATACCCAAGCAGCCAGCCAGCTTAGCATCTATCAGTGTAACATCTGAACTACTATCCAACAATGCAAAAGTCTTTACCAAAGATTTCGGTAATTTCACCTTAGCTGGTAATACCCTTAAATAAACATGTGGGTTGCCAAAGGGTCTAAGGGTACTATTACAATTAACCGAATTCCCTGGATCATTTACTGTCCCCAGAGGTGAGTGCATATCAGTTAAACCAACACTACCTTCGTTTGTTGCCTTAAAATTCAACTTTGTATGCCCAATATTTAAACAACTGAAACAGCCGCTTCTGTTAAATCATTTTTAAAATTTCTACGAGGGACATAACAATAAGGCGAAAGCAATCACTCAATTGATGCGTGTTATGCCAAACAATACACTCATCCTTTCCCGACGTGAATCGAGCCTTCACTAAAAATGCTTTCTTCAAATGCGACGGTTGCTTAGGTTCTAAAATAAAATGCAAAATGCTGGCGAATATGCCCATCGCCCGGTTGACACTATCTTATACCAGTTTCAAAATATCATCGGACATTGGCTCGATACCTTCATCCTCCATACGAGAGCTTATCTTCATCCACTTCCTTTACAGTTGCATAGGTAGGTGTAAAATGACCTTATTGTTTCTTACACATTCGCGGAAAAATAAACAATTCTCGAGTCAACAATGTGTATTATCCGTTATCACGTTGGTTGTAAGACAACAATTGTTCGCAAAGTCTCGTAAACCGTTAATGCCCAGCTCTCGCTACGCTCGGGCCCACGCTGTTCCTTGAAGTTTCTCAGAAACGCTTAGTAATAACGGACGCAAAACCAAAACACCGATTGGCTACTGGAGAATTCTTTATTGTAAGACCGACATATAGCCAACTTTACAACTAAGGTTTATGAACAAATATTACAATAATAAATCACAATATTACTTCTGACGGTTTACTGCTGACTTCTTTCTGAACAGCGACCGATGAGACGATGACTGTCGTATTGATGCCTCCGCAAAAATTGGGGAAGTTGGGTTTGAGCAAACAACCATGAATTGATCGTTCAATCTTCAACTACATTGACACTCCCCGGCAAAAAACGGATCCAACCCCTTTTCTCCATCACGACCAATACACGTTGACTTGGATGCCATTGCGAGAACCTGGGTCACACGGACAGAGCTGGAATGGAAATCAAACAGAAAAGCCAACACACCACAAGCATACCCACAGCACAATCTCACACATCAATGACGACCTGCGCCTCCAGACAGAGACCTCCTCTTGACATCTTGCAACACAATCGCCACTTACTAGAATGACTCTTGCAGAATGCAACGTGACCATAGCAGCACGTCATGATACTCTTCAAGCATCCTCTTTTCTATTCACTATCAATTACCACTGCAATCGCTTGTCACTCATTCTGCCTCAGTTCTAGTAGCGGTGACGTATGCCAGCCCCAGTCGTCTACACCCTCGCTCCCCGGCGTGCGTGACCACAGATAATCATTATCTCCGTATGCATTTCATTCTCAGAAATAGCCCAGCCTCACCGGCGTATATGACCCATCTGCTGTCTCTAGCATCAATCAATTCATTCACGGATGTAGAAGACCAGAAACCACTTGTCAATGGAGTTGAAGATTGAACGATCAATTCTTGGTTGTTTGCTCAAAATCAACTTCCTCGATTTTCGCGGAGGCATCAATACGACAGTCATCGTCTCATCGGTCGCTGTTCAGAAAGAAGAGTGAAACATCGTCAGAAGTAATAGAAAAATTTATTATTGTAATATTTGTTTTCAGACCTTAGTTTTCTTAGTTTGCTTAGTGATACTTGATTTATATGCTGGTGTAACAATACATAATACTCAAGTCAACAATTGGTGTTCTGGTTTTTTCGTCCGTTGTTACTAAGCGTTTCTCAGAAATCTTCTAAGAACAGCGTGGGCCCGAGCGTAGCGAGAGCTGGGCATTAACGGTTTATGAGACTTTGCTGACAGTTTCTGACGATGGAAACAGATCTGGCGGATTGAAACAGTTGGTGAAAGTTTGGATAGTCGCCGTTCATCTTTCCTGGTGCCGGTCAAGTCCTCTTTGAACAAGCAATATCTGGAACTTTTTTGGAATTGGGTCAAGTTCAACAATGCCTGGGTCAAAGAAGGGACAGAGTGTCTTGGATGCAAACAGGAAAGTAAGTCATGGTGACTTGTCTGTTAATTGTAACGATGTGTCTGATGTTAAACATGATATGGTTGATGTTACTGTTTCGCCGTTCAGGGATAATAGGAACATCAAACTCCCTAAATTAGAACCACGGTGTTTTGATGGAAACCCGGCTGATTATTTACAATTTGTAAAGGAGTTTGAGATCATGCTGAGTAGTTTTCTATTAAATGATGAATTGAAATTGATGTATTTGATGAGATATTGCACTGGAGATGCTGCAAGAGCTATACAGTGTTGTAAGTTTATGAAGCCAAAGGAGGGCTACGATGAGGCTATGAGCATATTACGCCAAAGGTTTGGAAGACCTTCGATGATTGCAGGGAAATTATTCGAGGCTGTTGAGGGTAATGGTGGTCAGTTACAGGATGACTCCCAGGCACTCACTGAGTTTTTAGATAATTTGCTAATTTACAAGAATGGAATGATTTCGATGAATCGAATGAGTGACCTCAACTCGAGTTTTATACTAGAAGTAATAGCAAGACGTCTACCTACCCGACTGCAAAGGAAGTGGGTGAAGATAAGCTCCCGTATGGAGGATGAGGGTATCGAGCCAAAGTTTGATGATATCCTGAAACTGGTAAATACTAGTGTCAATCAATCTATGAGCAAGTTCGCCAGTCTGTTAGATCTCACCCCTAGAATAGAGCAGTCTGAGGGGAAAACGTACTCATTGATGACGAATAAGCCTCAGAGAGGTGGATATCGAGAAGGCTCCATGATGTCTAGTAATGCATATAGATCTAGTGAGTGTAACAATTTTCGTAGTACATCCTCAACAGATAAGTTGCAAGATGCAAGACAAACACGGTTGTGTTTCACACGTTTGCAAGAGGTGCATACAGAAGTGAACTGTGAACCAGTGAGCAAGTTCAGTGATAAGCTAAATGTAAACTCCAGGTCTGACTCCGAATTGTGTGACGATAACGGTGTTGTGAAGAAGTCTGTAGTTGCAACTGGTAAGCCGTTGTTGAATAGAGTGTCACAGAATAGAGTTACTGCTTCAGAGTGGAGTTCTGACTCCAAAAGTTTACAAAGTATAACTAGTCAGAGTGAAGATATAAAACCTTTAATGATTTGTGAGGAGGAACCAAAATTGTCTACTTCTGTTATTAAAGAGTTTGAAAATGATGAACTTGACGGTAAATTGTATATATGTGATAATGATCATGATAGTGCAGATTTGTCTTTGGTTGATCATGATGAAATGGAGGGAATGCCTACTACTGCTAAGTTAAATAAAGGTTCTGTACAACTTGAACGTGAAGTAAAAATAAATGCAGATTCAGTTGCAGAAGGCATGCATACTTGTGAGACCGTCAGTGTAATTGATCAGCGTGTAGCCCACCTATCATCAGATGATAGTGCTAAACCCGAACTAGTAGTGAAAGACAGCAGTGGTGGTAATCTTGCAGTTGGACAACTATCTGAGAGCCGAACAAGAACAGCTTCTGATCCACCACTAAGTTCATCACCTTGTGTCACTCAGTCATCGTTGGTGTTTTCATCCACAATGAAACAGATGCCCATCAACTCAAGTATCTTCTGCAATGACTATGGTAGTATCAGTTCGTCTGAAAGGACGTATATCAATGGTCAGTTTAGTGTGGATAAGCCAAGTGTAAAGGAGAGAGTAATTGTTAAATTGACTTGCACGAATAAAGGCATTTCTAGTTTCAAGTTACTATTTGAATGTTATTATCTTTGGTGTAAATTACTCTGTTTCTATACTTGGTTGATGAGATATGTCGTGTGTTTGTTGGTCATCTATATTCTACGATACAATGACATGGGCGTGTTGCCGTTCAGATTTGAGGATATAGCTGATAGAAGGAAGTTAGCAAATGAACTCTGCGACGATTTTCCAACCTAGAGCGTCAACCTGAGAAGGGTTGTAGGCGTACTGGTGTAAGTCCTGCAATTCTTCAAAGGAATTACATCGAGACATGATCGGTGAAGTTGTTTGTACTGTTTGTATGTACGTGTGGTGTGTCATATCAATTTGTGATTTTGGATTCATTGTGTTTACTTGTTGTTTTCGTGTCTTGTTGTTATTGCGTAATTTTGTTAAAATTTTCGTCGTGATTACTTCCGAAGTTGTTTCGAGTCTTCTACATCCATGAATGAATTGATTGATGTTAAGGACAGCAGATGGGTCGTATACGCCGGGGAGAAAGAGTGTAAACGACTGAGGCTCGCATGCGTCACCGCTACTAGAACTGAGGCAGAATGAGTGACAAGCGATTGCAGTGGTAATTGATAGTGAATAGAAAAGAGGATGCTTGAAGAGTATCATGACGTGCTGCTATGGTCACGTTGCATTCTGCAAGAGTCATTCTAGTAAGTGGCGATTGTGTTGCAAGATGTCAAGAAAAGGTCTCTGTCTGGAGGCGCAGGTCGTCATTGATGTGTGAGATTGTGCTGTGGGTATGCTTGTGGTGTGTTGGCTTTTCTGTTTGATTTCCATTCCAGCTCTGTCCGTGTGACCCAGGTTCTCGCAATGGCATCCAAGTCAACGTGTATTGGTCGTGATGGAGAAAAGGGGTTGGATCCGTTTTTTGCCGGGGAGTGTCAATGTAGTTGAAGATTGAACGATCAATTCATGGTTGTTTGCTCAAAATCAACTTCCCCAATTTTCGCGGAGGCATCAATACGACAGTCATCGTCTCATCGGTCGCTGTTCAGAAAGAAGAGTGAAACATCGTCAGAAGTAATAGAAAAATTTATTATTGTAATATTTGTTTTCAGACCTTAGTTTTCTTAGTCTGCTTAGTGATACTTGATTTATATGCTGGTGTAACAATACATAATACTCAAGTCAACAATTGGTGTTCTGGTTTTTTCGTCCGTTGTTACTAAGCGTTTCTCAGAAATCTTCTAAGAACAGCGTGGGCCCGAGCGTAGCGAGAGCTGGGCATTAACGGTTTATGAGACTTTGCTGACACAACTTCAGAAGTAATCGCGACGAAAATTTTAACAAAATTATGCAATAACAACAAGGTACGAAAACAACGAGTAAACACAATGAATACAAAATACACCAATTGATATGACACACCAGACATATATACAAACAGTACACACAAACCCGCGGATCACGTCTTGATGGAATTCCTTTGAAGAATCACAGGACTTACACCAGTACGCCTACAACCTTCACAGGTTGACGATTGTAAGTTGTGGAATGTCCGGACACAAACAAGATTATCCAACAATTGCGGTAATTGGAACTGACACAACTATTTAACACAAACATATGTACAATCAACACATCAAATATCATGGATTCTGGCACGACAAACTACCCTTGAAGAACTGTAGGACTTACACCAGTACGCCTACATTCCTTCTCAGGTTGATAATCCAAGTGGAAGTCGTCCGGACACAAACAGAATTACTAACAGCTAGATGACAGATGATATCAATTCAGTATATACAACGTGAACATATGCACAAAATCACACACCAAGCACATTGGACTGCTCACTGATGTGCTACCCTTTGAAGAATTGTAGGACTTACAGCAGTACGCCTACAACCCTTTTCAGGTTTACACCCTAGGTTGAAAAATCGTCGCAGAGTTCATTTGCTGATTTCCTTCTTTCAGCTAAATCCTCAAATCTGAACGGCAACACGCCCATGTCATTGTATCGTAGAATATAGATGACGAACAAACACACGACGTATCTGGTCAACCAAGCGTAGAAACAGAGTAATTTACACCAAAGATAATAACATTCAAATAGTAACTTGAAACAAGAAATGCCTTTATTCATGCATGTCAATTTAACAATTACTCTCTCGTTTACACTTGGCTTATCCTCTCAAAACTGAGCAATATCTTTCGTCCTTTCAAATGCACCAATATTATCATAGTCATTGCGGAAGATACTTGAGTTAATGGGCATCTGTTTCATTGTGGATGAAAACATTAACGATGACTGAGTGCCACAAGGTGATGAAATTACCGGTGGATCAGAAGCTGTTGTTGCTCGGCTTTCAGATATTTGTCCAACTGCAAGATTACCACCACTTCTGTCTTTCACTACTAGTTCGGGTTTAGCACTAGCATCTGATGATAGGTGGGCTACACGCTGATCACTCACACTGACGGTCTCACAAGTATGCACACATTCTGGAACTGCATATGCGTTCAATTCTACTTCACGTTCAAGTTGTACAGAACCTTTGTTCAACTCTGCAGTAGTAGGCATATCCCTCATCTCATCATGATCAACCAAAGACAACTGTGAAGTATCATGATCATTATCCAGAATATTCACTTTACCGTCAACTTCATCATTTTCAAACTCTTTAATTACAGAAGTAGACAATTTTTGTTCCTCCTTTCAAATCCTAAATGGTCTTATAACTCCACTCTGTCTAGTTATACCTTGTAAACTTTTGGAGTCAGAACTGCACTCCGGAGCAGTAACTCTATTCTGTTGCATTCTATTCAACAATGGCTTACCAGTTGCAACTACAGACTTCTTCACAACACCGTTATCGTCACACAATTCGGAGTCAGACCTGGAGTTTACATTTAGTTTATCACTAAAATTGATCTCTGATTTACTGTTCATCATTGTATGAACTTCTTGCAGACGTGTGAAACACAACCGTGCTTGTCTTGCATATTCTATCTTATCTGTTGAGGATGTACTACGAAACCTGTTACACTCACTTGGTCTATATGCATTACTATACATCATGGAGCCTTCTCGATATCCACCTCTCTGAGGCCTATTCATCATCAATGATTGCGTTTTGCCCTCAGACTGCTCTATTCTAGGGGTGAGATTCAATATACTGGCAAACTTGCTCATCGATTGATTGACACTATCTTTTACTAGTTTCAGGATATCATCAAACTTTGGCTCGATACCCTCATCCTCCATACGGGAGCTTGTCTTCACCCACTTCCTTTGCAGTCGAGTAGGTAGGCGTCTCGCAATTATCTCTAGGACTGAGCTAGAGTTGAGGTCACTCGTGCAATTCATAGAAATCAAGGTATTCTTACAAGTCATAAGATTATCTAAAAACTCAGTAAGTGCCTTGGAGTCATCTTGAAGTTGACTGCCGTTACCTTTGACAGCTTCGTATACGTTCCTTACAATCATTGAAGGTCTTCCAAACCTTTGACGTAATATGCTCATAGCCTCAGCGTATCCCTCATTAGGGGGCATGAGCTTACAGCACTGTATAGCTCTTGAAGCATCTCCAGTGCAATACCTCGTCAAATACATCAATTTCAATTTATCACTTAATAGAGAACTACTCAGCATGATCTCAAACTCCTTTACAAATTGTAAATAATCAGCCGGGTTTCCATCGAAACACCGTGGTTCAAATTTAGGGAGTTTGATGTTCCTATTATCCCTGAACGGCGAAACAGTAACATCAACCATATCATGTTTAACATCAGACACATCGTTACAATTAACAGACAAGTCACCATGACTTACTTTCCTGTTTGCATCCAAGACACTCTGTCCCTTCTTTGACCCAGGCATTGTTGAACTTGACCCAATTTCAAAAAAGTTCCAGATATTGCTTTTCCAGAGAAGAGTTGACAGGCACCAGGAAAGATGAACGGTGACCATCCAAACTGTCACCAACTGTTTGAATCCACCAGAATCTGTTTCCATCGTCAGTAACTGTCAGCCACGTCTCATAAACCGTTAATGCCCAGCTCTCCCTGCCCTCGGGCCCACGGTGTTCTTCGAAGATTTCAGAAATGCTCATTTATAACGGAAGCAAAAACCAAAATACCGATCTGCTGCTTGATATTTGTTTATTGTTACACCAACATATAAAAATAATAACTGAACTAAGGTCTGAAAACAAATATTACAATAATAAATCTTTGTATTACATCTGACGATGTATCACTCTACTTTCTGAACAGTGACCGATGAGACGATGACTGTCGTATTGATGCCTCCGCGAAAATTGGGGAAGTTGATTTTGAGCAAACAACCATGAATTGATCGATCAATCTTCAACTCCATTGACAAAGAGTATTACCTGCCTAGGTGAAATTACCGAAATCTTTGGTAAAGACTTTTGCATTGTTGGATAGTAGTTCAGATGTTACACTGATAGATGCTAAGCTGGCTGGCTGCTTGGGTATTAGGGGCCGAAAGCAATCCTTGGTTCTAAATACTTTCAATTCTTCGAAAACGTTAGTATGTGAATGAGTGTCATTTCAGTTACAATCCTTGACTACTGGGGAAACGGTTGAAGTAGATAGTGCTTACGCTACCTCTAACGTGAAACTAAGCGAACCTATAGTACCTAGTCGTGAAGCATTTGCCGGTAAGCCATATCTGTGTGACATACCGTTTCCAACAGTGCAAGATGGTAGAGTGAGAATACTGATTGGATGTAGTGTGCCAGAAGCTCACAAAGTATCAGAAGAGAGATTCGGAGGAAGAGATGATATGTTTGTGACGAAAACACCGCTGGGATGGACAGTGAGAGGACCTATACCCATAGTCCACATATCATCATTAGTTGCAAACAATGGGGACAAACTAGAGACTATGATTAGAAACATGTATAACAAGGAGTTTTGTGACTGTAGTGTCCCTGAGGAGGGTCGTTCTTTAGAAGACCTAAAGGCGGTTAAAATAGTTGAGGAGTGTGTAAATACGAAAATAGGCGTTTCGGTGTTGCCCTACCATGGAGATTTAAAATAATAAAAATGTGTATTTTCATATAAACATATAAATTTACATGAAAATGCATGCCATTTTTACAGGCACGATCAAGTATGATATAATATCAAATCGTAGATTGTCTAGAAGTTAATAATATTTCAACCGTTAAATATTTGATATATATAAATACACTCATTGTCTGCACCAGGCTGTATAGTTATTGAATTGTACAGTTGTCCTCAAGTTTGAGCGGGAAAATTGACTTCGTTTTGTTTTCATCCCGAGGTTGTATGCATACGATAACCAACCAATATTGAGGTAAGTACAACGTTTGCAAGGGATTGGAAGCTGTTTTAGAAAAGTAAAAGTGCTAAGGTGAATCAATAAAGTGTAATGAAATGGATAGGTGCAAGTATCATCAATAAATGCATGCACAAAGGAAACTTCCTGGGCCGACAACGTTCATTTGCAATGTATAATACTACCCATATATGTCTTACTATCATGATGTCCACTTTTGGTTTTAATACACTTATCCTCATGTCGTTTTTTATTTCATGCCTTGTTGTGCATTTGGTGCACAATCGTACCCTACAGAGAATAGGAATAGAATAAGTCGAATCAAATTCATAAAGAGCTGTAAAATGTTAGGTTTAATGGAATATGATGATGATCGAGTATTATTAGAAAATGAATGAGATGAGACATTGTGAAGTGGTATTCATGGATCCGACAATGGATAGAAAGTTAATTTATAAGATGCCCCACAAATCTGTGCAGAGCCCACGTGATCGCATCTCAACAATAGGCTGAGCGAAAGAAATGGACGAAAACTAGCCAGCCTCAACTCAGTCGTACATCTCAGTATCTGATTCTCTAGTAATTTAACCCATAACTCTCGATTTCTCTTTCTGTCACAGAAGGTTTTTATCGCACATGGTGTGTGTCCGACCTATTATGGAATACCGGCCGTTTATTCTTATCGGATTTTCAACGTAGTCAAAGATTGAAAGATCAATTCATGGGTGTTTGCTCAAAGGCGACTCTTCCATATTTTTCGCTGGAGTCATCAGTCCAGCTGTCATCATCTCATCCTTCGCTGTTCGATGGGAGAGAGAAAACTATCAGAAGCATTATTCTGATTTACTGTTATAACATTTGTCCTAAGATTTTGTGTAAAATAACTTAATCGATGGCTCTATATTGGTGCAAGAATAAACGGTACTTGAGTCACCGATTTGCGTTCAGTTTTATCGTGTTATCTATTACATATAGTTCTTGAAAGTCTTCCAGGGACAGCGTGATGTCCAGCGTAGTAAGAGCTAAACACGGACAGTTTATATGGTTTCTGTTTGTCTTTCCTGGTGTCTGCAAGTCTTCTTTGGACATGTGTTATTTGGAACTTTTCTGGATCTTTTGTCCAAGTTCAGTAATGCCTGGGTCAAAGAAAGGACGAAGTTTCTTCGAAGCAGACAGGAAAGCAAGTTATCATGGGTCGCCTTTATATGTGATGATGTGTGTGATGCTATGAGCGATAAGATTGATGTCCATGTTTCGCCGTCTAGGGATAATATAAATTTTAAAGTTTCTAAATTTGAGCCTCGATGTTTCGACGGAAACCCAGCTGACTATCCACAGTTTGTAAAAGAGCTTGAAGTCATGTTGAGTGGTTTTATTTTGAATGACGAAATAAAGTTGCTGTTATTATTATCTGTTGAGATATTGCACTGGAGTCACTGCAAGAGCTATACAGTGCTGTAAGTTTATGAAGCCAAACGAAGGATACTCTGAGGCTATGAGTATACTGCGTCAAAGATTCGGAAGACCTTCGATGATTGTAAGGAACGTATTCGAGGCTGTTAGAGGTAATTGTGGTCAAATCCAAGATGACTCCAAAGCACTCTCTGCGTTTTTGGATAATCTGATGACTTACAAGAATACGTTGATTTCGATGAATTGCATGAGCGATGTGAACTCGAGTTCTGTCCTAGAGGTAATAGCGTGACACCTACCTATTCAACTGTAAAGGAAGTGGATGAAGATAAGCTCTCGTATGGAGGATGAAGGTATCGAGCCAAAGTTCGATGATATCCTGAAACTGGTAAAAGATTGCGTCAATCTTTCTATGAGCAAGTTCGCCAGTATATTGCATCTCACCTCTAGAATAGAGCGGTCTGAGGGGAAAACGCTATCATTTATGACGAAGACGTCTCAGCGAAGTGGATCTCGAGGAAACTCCACAGCGTCTAGTGATCCATATAAACTTAGTGAGTGTAACAGCCTTCGTGGGACATCCCCAACAGATAGGTTACAAGTTGCGAGACAAACACGGTTGTGTTTTACACGTTTGCAAGAAGTGCACACAAAGGCGAACTATGAAGCACTGAGCAAGTTTAGTGGTAAGCTAAATGTGAAGTCAGCGTCATCAAGTTCTGGCTCCGAATCGTGTGACTATAATAGCGCGGTGAAAAAGCCTGTAGTTGCAGTTAGTAAGCCATTAGTGGAGGGAGTGTCACAGACGACACCGCAGTTATCTCAAAAGATGAGAGTTACTGTTTCAGAGTCCAGTTCTGACTCCATAAGTTTGCAAGTTATAACTAGTCGGAGTAAAGCTCTAAAACCTTTGAGGATTTATAAGGAAGAACCCGATTCATCTACTGCTGTTATTAAAGAGTTTTAAAATGATGAAGTTGATCATACAAAGGACAATAGGGCGAATATTTGTGATAATGATCATCATATTGCACATTTATATTTGGCTGTTCATGTTGAGCTGAGAGAAATGCCTACTGCTACTGAGTTGAACAAAGTTTCGGTACAACTTGAACGTGAAGTAGAATTAAAGGCAGATGCGGTTTCAGAAGGTTTGGATATTCGTGAGCCCTCAGTGTAAATCATCAGCCTATAGCCCACCTATCGGCAGATATTAATGCTGAACTGCAGCTGATAATAAAAGATAGCAGTGCAGATAATCCTACAGTTAGACAACCTTCTAAAGGTCGAATATCGACAGCTTCTGCTGCACCGCTAAGTTCATCAACTTGTGTGACTCAGTCGTCGTTGGTGTCGTCATCCACAATGAAAGGGACGTCGATGAGGTCACGTGTCTTTTACTGTGATTATGCTAGTATCGATCCGCTTGAGAGGACGAAAGTCAATGGTCAGTTTAGTGAGGACAATCCAACCGTGTATGAGAGGGTAATTGCTAAACTGACTTGCACGAATAAAGGCATTTAAAATTTCAAATTACTAATTGAATGTTATTATCTTTGGTGTAAATTATCCTGTGCCTACGCTTGGTTGGTCAGATACGTCGTTTGTTTTTGTTAGTCATCTACATTCCACGATACAATGTCATGGGCGTGTTACCATTCAGAGTTGAGGATATAGATGATGGAAGAACTCAACGACGATTTTCCAAACCTGGTGTGCCAACCTGAGAAGGGTTGTGGGCATGCTACTCTAAGTCCTACAATTCTTCAAGGGTAGTACGTCGAAGCTCAGTCCATTGTACTTGGTGTGTTATTTTGTACATATGTTCATGTTGCATGTGCTGAATTTTGCCCGAACTTCTTTCCACTTAAATCGTCAACGTGGGAAGGAATGTAGCCGTAGTGCTGTTAGTCCTACAGTTTTTTCATCGTTAGCTCGTCAAGGCAGAATCCACAACATTCGATGTGTCGATTATACATATGTCTGTGTTAATTAATTGACTGGGTTCCAATTATTGTAATTGTTGGTTAATCTTGTTTGTGTCTGGACATTCATTAACACTACAATTGTCAACCCGAGAAGGGTTGCAGGCACAATGGTGTAAGTCCAGCAATTCGTCAAAGGAACTACATCAAGACATGATCTGCGAGGTTATGTGTACTGTTTGTATATACATTGCAAATGAACGTTGTCGGCCTAAGGATTAATTACTTCCCCATTCTGTTTTCTATATAAATGTGTTTAATAATGATATATTTCACTCACTTAATCTATTACACTTTAATGTTTCACCTTAGCACTTTTACTTTTCTAAAACAGCTTCCAATCCCTTGCAAACGTTGTACTTACCTCAATATTGGTTGGTTATCGGATGCATACAACCTCGGGATGAAAACAAAACGAAGTCAATTTTCCCGCTCAAAATTGAGGACAACTGTACAATTCAATAACTATACAGCCTGGTGCAGACAATGAGTGTATTTATATATATCAAATATTTAACGGTTGAAATATTATTAACTTCTAGACAATCTACGATTTGATATTATATCATACTTGATCGTGCCTGTAAAAATGGCATGCATTTTCATGTAAATTTATGTTTATATGAAAATAAAATTATTATTATTAAAATTATTATTATATATGTCTGGTGTGTCATATCAATTGGTGTTTTTTGTATTCATTGTGTTTACTCGTTGTTTTCGTACCTTGTTGTTATTGCATAATTTTGTTAAAATTTTCGTCGTGATTACTTTTGAAGTTGTTTCGAGTCTTCTACATCCGTGAATGAATTGATTGATGCTAGAGACAGCAGATGGGTCATATACGCCGGTGAGGCTGGGCTATTTCTGAGAATGAAATGCATACGGAGATAATGATTATCTGTGGTCACGCACGCCGGGGAGCGAGGGTGTAGACGACTGGGCTGGCATACGTCACAGTCACTAGTACTGAAGCAGAATGAGTGACAAGCCATCGCAGTGGTAATTGGTAGTGAATAGATAAGAGGATTGGTGAAGAGTATCACGAGGTGCTGCTATGGTCACGTTGCATTCTGCAAGAGTCATTCTAGCAGGTGGCGACCGTGTTGCAAGAGGATGCTTTTAACTGGAAGGCGCAGGTCGTCATTGATGTGTGAGATTGTGCTGTGAGTATGCTTGTGGTGTGTTGGCTTTTCTGTTTGATTTCCATTCCAGCTCTGTCCGTGTGACCCAGGTTCTCGCAATGGCATCCAAGTCAACGTGTATTGGTCGTGATGGAGAAAAGGGGTTGGATCCGTTTTTTGCCGGGGAGTGTCAATGTAGTTGAAGATTGAACGATCAATTCATGGTTGTTTGCTCAAACCCAACTTCCCCAATTTTCGCGGAGGCATCAATACGACAGTCATCGTCTCATCGGTCGCTGTTCAGAAAGAAGTCAGCAGTAAACCGTCAGAAGTAATATTGTGATTTATTATTGTAATATTTGTTCTTAGACCTTACTCTGTAGGACGAATATTGTTGGTTATATGTCAGCGTTAGTATAAAGAGCTCTTGAGTTGCCAAACGGTGTTTTGTTTTTTGTGTCGGTCAACATGATGCATACCTCGAACTCAGGAACCGGTGTAATGCAAGAGTTAGGAGGGACAGAAGGTCATTCCAGGCTAACCTTGCTAAAAAACTCCTATCAAACCCTAAAAACTTGTACCGATTCATGTCGGAAAGAAAACCGACAAACCAAGGGGCATGCGCCTTAGTAGGCCCAAACGGTCAATATCTCACTAGTCTGGAGATGGCTGAAACATTCAGTTCAGCCTTCGCTAAACAGCTAAACAGCAATGTGGATATTACAGTTACGGACCAAAATGGTGGCACCACTATTTCAGAGGAGGAAGACCTAGCGACTACTCCCCAAATAAACCCCGCAATAGTACTAAGGAAGCTACAGCGACTCATACCTGGGAAGTCCCCAGGTTGTGATGACATCAGGCCATCTGTTCTGAAACAGTGCGCCGAGGCTCTCTGTAGACCCCTGTGCGACTTGTTCCAACACTCAATGGATTCGGGGACCCTGCCAAGGGAGTGGAAAAGAGCCATCCTTTCTCCAATCTTCAAGGGTGGGGACAGGCAAAACGCTGCTAGCTATAGACCAGTAGCTCTACTCCCAGTGGTATCAAAAGTACTGGAAAGTATTATTGACGACCACATCAGGGAATATTTCGATAGGACTAATATACTACATGAAGCCCAACATGGTTTCAGAAAAGGCAGATCCTGCGTCACTAACCTACTGTCAGCTTGGGACGACTGGACATCATGCTGGGACTTGAACGTACCAGTCCATGTGGTCTTCCTAGACTTTGAGAAGGCATTTGACACTGTTCACCATGACCTTCTCCTACATAAAATAAGCCAGGCAGGCATAGGTGAGCCACTTCTGTCATGGTTGAAGGACTACCTAGCCGACAGGCAATTTTGCACTAAGGTTAACCGAGTCCGATCATCTTGGCACAGATCGTCATCAGGAGTGTCGCAGGGTTCTATCCTAGGACCACTGATGTTTTTGATTTTCATCAATGATCTACCACGCCGTCTGAGCTGCCCGACTCTCCTGTACGCTGACGACGTAAAAATATGGAGGGCGATAAAGTGTCCGGAGGACTCAGATAGGCTACAGGAAGACCTAAACCTTCTGGAAGACTGGGCGGTGGCCAGTGGCATGACTTTCAACTTGAAAAAGTGCAAAGTAGTGAAGTTGCGCACCTGTAGACTGCAGAATGCAAGTTACACCCTGTGCGCGACTTAGGTCTAGTTCTAACGGAAAAAATGGACACAAGCGTAAATTACACAGGGGATGTAGCGAGGGCATATGCGGTCATACACTTTACGCATAGACAGTTAGGTGCACTCACTCCTGAGCTCTTTCTAATGTTGTACAAAACATACGTCAGGCCACACCTTGAGGTGCATAATATTATTGCACCCCCAATGCTGAGAAGAGATGCCAACCTCTTGGAAAGAGTCCAACGACGGGCAACAAAAGGAGTGGTTGGTCTCCGAAACAAACCATATGATGAAAGGCTGAAGAAATTAGGCCTGTTCACACTTAGTTACCGTCGGCTTAGGGGGGATTTGATTACTGCCTACAAAATAACAAATGACCAGAATCACCCAAACAAAGGTGTTCTGCCATTGAGTAGGTATAGGCTTCCACGTGGAAATCCCAGAAGGATAGCTCACCAGAGGGCAAGGACCCGGGTGCGCTCCCACTTCTTTTCACTGCGGGTTTGTCGTCCCTGGAATTCCTTACCGGCAGATGTAGCTATGGCACCGTCTTTGGACGCCTTTAAGCGAAGGCTGGACAACCATGCAGCGATACAAGGACTGCATCCAAATGGCCTATCTCCTTAAAATCGCATTTACCAATCAGGGTAGATAATTAAACTCGTCATTTTACTTCTTTACATTCTCTCCCGTCTTACTCTCCTGACAACTTATTAATATTATAATTACTATTATTATTATATTATTACTATTACTGATATATATATTATTCTTCAAACTTCATGAGCTGACTGTTGTTACGTTTCCTATTTTCGTTTCTGTCTCTTAGTCTGAATAGCTTCACTAATTATATCTATTATTATTATTATTACTATTATTATTATTATTACTATCTCTTTTCTCTTGTCGACAATACCGAAGGACTAACTGGCGAAAGGATCAACTCCAATCACAGTAGTAACAGTCTTAACATACCTCATACTACAAACCACATATAATTAATCCCAGCACTACTCCCTTTGGAGTCAACCAAAGCTACGACAGTCGAGTGGCGGGACAAGCTACGCAGAAGTTTACCGAAGATCAAGAACCTATACCTCACAATCAAGAAGCGAGCACAAAGAAATCAAATTGGTTTATACTAGCTCGTAAAAACGATATTGGATATTGGAACACTAAGCGTTTCTGAAAATCTTCGAGGGACAGCGTGAGGCCCAGCGAAGCAAGAGCTGGACATTAACTGTTTATGAGACTTGATTGACCTGACGTTGGTGGAAAAGGTCCCATTGCATCTACGGGCCACAGGTTGCCTACTGCTGTCACTGGGATCGACTGCGGTGATGGTAATATGAATTGATCACTTTCCATCTGCTGACATTGCGTACACGCATTTACGTACTTCTCGACGTCTTCCCTCATACGTGGCCAGTTCATGGTTTGTCGTAGGAGGTCGTCTGTTCTGACAACACCTGTGTGAGCTAGTTGGTGACATTCCTGTATCATCTCTTGGCGCAGGAAGAGGTACTACTGCTAAGCAGCTTCCATCATCCTCCCGCCACGTCAACATTCCGCTTAGCCGGCCTCTCTGTTTGAGTAGGAGATTTAGCTTACGGCTCGCTGTGGGCCGATTCACCATTTTTTCGTTAGTTATCACTTGTATGACGGTTTTCAAGTTGTCGTCTGATCTTTGAATCTGGACAAGTCTTGCTGGGTCTTGCTCTAAGGCATTTACACCATATGCTATTTCAAGTAAGTCTACCTTGTTTGTTCTGGATAAAATGTCCTGTAACAAGTTCTCTTCTCCTGGAACATGAGAAATCGTGAAATCATACTCTTGCAGGCGCAACAGCCACCGTGACAACTTCACACGTGTGTCTCTGGGGTTTCTCAGCCACTGCAACGGCTTATGATCAGTCTCTACGTGAAACCGCTGACCAAACAAATAGGGTCTCCCCACACAATTGCCAGACACTCCTCACTTGTTGAATACTGCTGTTCCGTATGCGTTAAAACACGGCCGGCGTATTCGGCGACTCCGTCACCCTGTCTAAGTACTGGGCCTATTCCGTGATCGCCAGCATCGGTAGACCCTATGAACGGCATTCCCGGCACCGGTAGTCGCAGCGTCATTCTCTCGTGATCCATCGGCTGTTTGATGCGGTCAAACACCCTCTGCGAGTCTTCCGACCAGACAAACTTTGGCTCGCCTAATAGCCGGTAGAGCGGAGCTGCTACTTGTTGAAGTTTTTCACGAATCGGCTGTAGAACGCTTCTCTCCCCAAAACTGTCTTAATTTCCTTTTCAAATTCGGGGGCTCAATGGACTTGAATGTTAAGATATTTTTCGGCAGTGGTGTTATCTCTCCATTTCCCACCCTATGGCCCAAAAGCGTGACGTTCTTCTTGGCAATCTGAGATTTATCCTTGTTGATGCGTAGACCGAATTCTTCGATGCGTCCTAGGACCGCCTCTACATGCTTTACGTGGTCATTCTCGCTCGTACCATATATCACCAGATAATCTCCATAAACTTTGACGTTCTTCAAACTCTAAAGCAGTGACGTCATTAGTCGCCTAAACGTAAACGGAGCACCTGCCAATCCAAAAGGCATGCGTTCAAACCGATACTGTTTTTGTCCCACAAAGAACGCCGTCTTATCTCTATTCCGTCGTTCTATTGACAGTTGCCAGTACCCCGATGGCAGATCTAAGACTGTGAACAACTTCGCACTTTATAGGTGATCTAAAGTTTCTGATATTGTTGGCATCTCACGTGGTCTCAGCTCTGTTTTACTGTCCAATTGTCGGAAATCAACACAAAATCTGTATTTCCCGTTGCTTTTCTTCGCCAATAGCGCTGGAGAACTATATGGACTGTCGGCTTCTTCAATAATGTCATCCCTCAACATCTCTTCAACCTGTCTTGCAGCCTCGCTTTCTAAGTGACATGGTACTCTTCAAGTAACGAATAGTCTCACGTTTCAGCTTGTCACTGGAATTTCGTGTCTCACTTTATCACAGTAACCGTACGGATCTCTCTCTCCAGTGAAAAGGTGGTCGTATTTGCTAGGTAAATTTGCTTCACTTAGGACTTCCGACGCCGCAAACCCTGCCACCTCACTATTCTCGTGCATGCACTGCATCCAGTTCTCACAAAAAGTCTGCCCCAGGGATTTTTCGGTGCAATTCAGGTACTATCAGGAATAGGAACGTCACACTTTTCTTTCCACTTCTAAATCTGCAGTTTGACACTCCCTCGATTCTTACCACGTGACTCACCACTGCCCTCACCGCCAACGAACACGGTACTATACCCCCAGATGGGCTCCTATCTACGAGTGAGACTACTGCCCCTGTGTCAATTGAACACACCAATTCGCGGTCATTTACACATAACTTCAAATATATCGCCCCGTTCTCCATTGCCCCCATTACCTCGGCTGCACTGCATTACCAGTTGTAATGGCTGAGAAATGTGGTCTGGGACACTCGATGAACTGGGAACTCAGAAACCGCGCCTCTGATTCCTCATCCAAAGTGGGGAGCGCACGTTGAAGTAGATTCGTCAGTTTCAGCGCAAATACTAAAGGGTCTCCACCAGGTTCCAGCTTCGTCGAACGGAACTGCTGTATTGATAGCTGTCTGTCTGCTGCTCTGTCGAACTCCGACACCAATCGTTCAACCAATGTCTTCCAAGACGCTATGCCACCTGACCTGTCCACGCTGTCATATGCCGCCTTCGCTCGGCCTCTCAACAGCGTCCCCTGGACAACCGCCTTCGCCGCCTGCTTCTTGACCCCAACCAGCTCAGCGACGGCCTCGAAGTCACGCAAGAACCTCCGTATGTCTCCTTCTTCAAACGCAGTTGGCCATGGAATCGGAGGCGGTGGCACCAATTGTAACGACAGAAGGCAAGAGTCAGGCAACAGATCGTTTATCAAGGAAATCAACACGTATTTACAGATTTTCACGTACATTATTATAGCTTATTCAAGCAAACAAACACAGTCTCCTGATTGGTTGTTTCTCACAGAAAGTTAACCTTGTATCTCCCTGTGACTGTTTCTTGAATGTCAGATAATCTATATGTTAACTGTATCGGCCTACACAAAGTCTGCTGTGATTGGTTGTTGAATCAGTCTTTGTTCATATTTTCTCACGATCAATATTGGGACATAAACACTGACGTAAATTAATGTCAACCAATTTGGCTAGCAGCCTGCTCTTACCACTCTAGTAGGCATTCCGCTCGTCTCATCATGATCAGCCAAAGACAAATGTGCACTATTATGACCATTGTCGCAAGTATGCACTTTACCGCCGTTTATGTGGTAGACTTCACCATTTTCGAACTTTTTAATAACAGCAGTAGATGACTTGATGTCTTCTTCATGAATCCTTAGGGGTTTTATACCTTTACTCCGCCCAGCAATACTTTGTAAACTTGTGGAGTCAGAACTAGACTCTGAAACTGTAACTCTCTTCTTCTGAGCAAACTGCGGTGTCGTTTGTAACATGCTATTCAACAAAGGCTTATCTTTTAAACTACAGACTTCTTCACCCCACCCTCGTCTTGGGGTTTAAAGGTACCCTTACAACAAACGAAATTCACCGGTTCATTTACTATCCTCAAAAGTGGATACAGATCTGTTGAGCCGCTACTATAAAAGGAGGGGACCCTACGTATTTTATTTTACTGTTATGCTATTATAACACTCTAATCGAATTCTTCTGAACCATCTATTATAACTAACTACTGTCTCTTAGCTACACTGTGAGTCTTAAGTATCAACGGAGTTTATTTTACTGTTATGCTATTATAACACTCTTACTCAAGCACCTGTATATCACCTCTCTTCTTATCTTCCATTAACGCAACATGTCGTAATTCCCGCATGAATGTGACTCACTAAAAGTATACTAAATATTATAATTTAAACTTAAACTAAAATCTTGTAATCTATTCTTATATAGTTGCTAGCTGTTTTTTCCATTTTTCCAATTTTTAGTGTCATAAAACAGTGTTCCGTTTCAAATTGCACTTGTCAGATATGATCATGCCCGTACAAATGGCGTGTCAATCATGTAAATGCTTAAATTATGTGAAATATATACATTATCATATAAGGATTCTTAATAAAGCAGGAATTAGAGTGGCATTCAAACCTACAAACTCACTCCAAGACAAGCTCTGTAGGCTAAAATACCCGGCGGACCCAATCAAACAAAATATAATTTACAAAATACCTCGCAATGACTGTCCGTTAAGTCAACTGCATGGGTCTGGAGTATTCAGATTGTCGGAACATAAGAATTTAGCTAAGGTAAGAATGGTTGAACGAGAAAATATGAGTAATTTAGAAAAAAGCTCAGCAATTGCACTTCACGCATTAACACACAACCACACGATAGGGTGGGAGAGGGTTAAAATTCTAAAAAGTAATCTAGGTAGGTGTAGAGAGAGATTAATTACTGAATTCTGCCTGGTTTATTGAGTCTACACCCATCACATGCAACAGAAATGACTCAATGCAAATACCAGAAATATGGAAGACATTATTACCGCCGGTCAAATCAGAGGAGGTAATAAATAATCTTAAAATTCCATTTCATTTTAAGCACATCACAACCGTCTAACAAGTAACTTACTATGACTATAAAAACACTCGTCTTATTTCGCATCTAAGTGCAGTTGATCAATAACACTCGTACTATTATTTCTGAATGTACGTTATCCTGTATTGATTTTATTCCAATATCTAATCGATTCCACACATGTATATAAATGAAGAAAAGAAGCTGTATGAGTAACTTGATATGATTATGAGCAATAGTTTGTGTTCGAAACGTCATCAGTTAATATAACTATACAACGCCGTGAATTATCAAAATAAAATCTTATCCATAATGGAGTTATACTCTACCACAGTGCCCAAGTTTTATACTTATATCAATTTCTCATATTTGCTGAAAATCGAAGCTATCTGAAACAGAATAATTGCTATATGATTTGAACAATGTTATATTTCTCCAATTTACCTAAATTTTTTCTTCTTAATTATTTCTTATTGGATATTGAATCTAATTATGTCTAAAGGACTTTTGCTGCTCCTTTGTTGGACGTGAAGGACGGCGCGTCCTTCGGAATTATTGGGCCACGAACTGTAGTAAGGTGTTGATGGCCCGTTCCAGAGCTCCGTCATCTTGTTTTGGAGCTAAGAAGCAACGGCTGGATGAAGAGACAACCTCACGCTCATGCGTCCCACGGAATGGGCTAAGTGCACCTGGAGTTGTTAGGCGTGAAATGTGTTATTTCTGTTTTGATGTCCTTCACAGTCACTTGCACAATACTGAACCTCCTTCCGCCCCTAAAACGTTTCCAAATAGTTCGTAGTAATTCAGAATATCATATTAAGTTGAGTTTTAGCCCACTATTTGTTACTTGGACATACGGAAAAGATGAAAAGCTTCGTGGTTGTATAGGTACATTTACTGCCATGAATATACACAGTGGTCTCCGAGAATATGCTATTAACAGGTACTTCGTAATTGTTATATGTATCTAGCATCACGTAGTGCCATGAAAGACAGTCGTTTCTCTCCAATAACCGAAGAAGAATTCCCTCATTTAACATGTTCAGTCTCCTTGCTTTTACACTTTGAGGAGGGCAAGAACTACCAGGATTGGCAGGTCAGTGGTTAATTTTGTGACCATTTTTCACCCTAGTATTACGCAACCATCATTCACTTCACCCTGACCTAATGAAATGAGGTGTTATTTACTCGCAGGCAGTGAATGGCCCACTTCTGCATTTGTTCTCACAAATAACAAGATCTCTTGTATACGTTTGTTCATCATTAAGAGTCATGAGTTTATACGTAGGTATATAATTCCTCTTAAAACTTAGCTCCAAACTTGTTGAAAAATATCGTTTGCAACTACTTCATCTTCTACTCTAAACTAACTACGCAGCTCAATACTAGCTCATCTAGCCGATACTGGACATCAATTCCTCTTTGGCAAAAGTTTTTAACCTGTTTATCGGATTTCATCTCACCTTGCAAGGTTTTTAAAGGCTATTTTTCGTCTCCCCTTGCAACTATCGTTTGACTTTGTTATTGTTACAATTCTAGCTAAATTCATTGACTTGTTTGTTTTACGTGATTCTTTCGAGTCATCCTAATCTTCATAGCCATCATTATTTTACAAATTCCGTGATTATGTACTAACTTGTTGCTAACACCTACAATCCGGTAGTTAGTTTACACCCCTACTTCAAATCCTAGATATCTTGTTACTAACATCTATTAGTTTGTTAGTTGTTTTAATGACTTTTAACCCCTTAATTTCACTCCCATATACCTAAAACTGATTAACTAAAATAATCACTTGATTGGTAATGTTTTGACGTAAGAAACTATTTATTAGTGTAGAGCCGATGATGAGGAACTTACTGTAAAGGAATATATGTCCGCTTAATCTCTGGTTTTTTCTAAATGCTTAAGTGGAAATTCTGCAGTCACTAAAAGTCTCGTGATTTAAGTATTCATTTTCATAATTAGAGCAGATCGCACCAATCAGAAGTGTGCATTCAAATCTCCACCTTCTAAACTGGGAAATGCTTGGCGACTTCATAATAGATGAGGTTTAGGTCGCATTTCGAGAGACGGTGCCGTAGAGTTATTTGCTTACTATTTGCTTACAAAGACATCAGTTAAAGCATTGGGTGGAGTGCTCCTACTTAATATTGTTGACATGGACGTTTCCTGTGCTACTGTCTACCATTGAAATATCCACAGCGTCCACTTTAATTTTACCATCCGAATGTCGGGGCATCTGCATCAAGGAATGTGCTTTTCTGACATGTGTTACATATGCGTCGGTGGCATAGTGGTTACGACAGTCGCCGACGACGCACATGGTCCGAGGTTCAATCACCGGCCGACGCACTCCTTTACCTCGCTAAGGCAGTAATAGGTCTGATAAAGAGGTAAGGTTGGGCATGAGGCTAGCAACCCCATCCTGTAAAAACAAAAACTGCTACAGAAACTTTAAGCCTCTAGCTCGAAGCCCTATGTTCCACTGAGAACGTGAAGGAAACAATGGAAAATGTTACATATGCCAAGTCATCGCCTTCCTCGACGGGCAAAATTAACTGACATACGATCGATCAGGTTGGAAAAGAGCCAGTGGTGGTCGAACCAAAACATGGCTTCATTGGTCAGTGAAATCCACAATTAGTTTAAGCCAGTCAGTCATATAGGAAGGTGTAGACTTCTTGACTGGTTGGAGTTCTCGGGATGGTAAGAGCCAATGGCTGGAGACAATTGTTGATATGGCCTAAAATCGTTCTCAATGATGGCGCAGATGCATCCACTCTTTGAGATTTATGATATCCAATAAAGTTCAATTGTTTTTCCATATTACTATTTTTTTGTCTCGTATTTCTGTTTATTATCTCTGTTTTGAACCTCCGTTTGCTCTCTTCTCTTGCTTTGTGTGCTACATGCAGGGAGTGTGGCAATTCGAACTGCTGCACACCTGTGCAAATTTCTACGTTGAAACTAATCGGTCAATACTATTAGTCTATTGTATTGTGTTTACTCAGTCGCTGCTTTCTTCACCACTAGGAAACAAAATATCTAAAACTAAGTGTGTAACAATGTTTTGGACCATTGGCGTCTTCATTCAGTTGGTTACATTAGTTAAAACATTAATGAAATTAGGCGTGGTGTTTGATAAGGGTAAACCACTCAATGAGGTCATGAATCTCCATTGACTGAGTTGGCTATCATGAGCCCAAAGGCAGTGCCTTTTCTTTCATGAGTAGCGTTATACTAGGACTAGGTTAGAAGCGTTAGGACTGTCAGACTGAAACTTAGGACTTCAAATATTCATTAATCTCTGATCTAAGCAGTGATGGCGGGTGTACATTCTCTAACTTGGATCCTCGAGACAGTAAAGGTCTGTGGGTGGGAGCCCTTAGCAGTATAGTTCGAAATAGTGTACAATTGCTCGGATGTGTACCCACTGCTTATCACATTCACATTCTTAGAAGCTTCACTGGTCGTTATTTAACTATTCTCCGTCACATGCATCATTATAAATTGCAATATGTCTTGTCTCCTCGTTTGTATTCTTTGAAGTGTGGTGACCTCAATGCGTCTTTGTGCTGAGTTGTCAGACAGATCAGAGTAGAATGGCTAGCGAAAAGCCTTATGGGAATCATCGATGCGAAAAAACGAAGATATTCGTACTGGTAATATTAGGTGAAATGAAATCTTTAATATTAACAATATAATTTGTATAAATGTGTCCTTTGCCAAAGCAAAAAACGTGATAGACTTTATTAAATTCGTTTGTTCATCCATCAGATGTAATTGGTCTTACCGAATCAGGCCAGTTTTTAAAAGTACTTAGTGGTCCACATGGGACCGTTGCCGAAGGACCCATTTGTCCCCTTCTCCTCTGTGTTCTCGTAATTTATTTCTGCTTATTACGTGTCAAAGTTAAATTTTCTGATGAGTGACCGGCTGAACCTGTGCCTTTATGCTCTACCTTTTTTGTTTCGATTTGTTTACTTCATTACTCGATTTTATTTCTTAGTTATTTTTTAACGCTGTTGATCGCACCTAAAATTATGCTTATCGACTTCAAGTCAGCAATCTATGGTTTTGAAGCTCGTCAGGTAGCATTATTAACTCACAATAAATATGGCTCATTGTCGTAATGTAAAACGTGGTAGGTTCAACTGATCTTATGTATCTCGTATCTCACCACTATTATTTGCTTGCTTCTTTATTCGTCGCCTTATACAATTACCTGAAGTTGCTGAAAATCACACCAATGCATTTTGAATATGTATTTTAAATGCGTTGATTTGTGAGGCTAGTGTCTGAAAGGTGACTGTGCACCGAACAATTAGCGATCGTATTTTTTTTAAAACTCAAAGTTACTGAATTGTAGCGTTGAGAGGTGCGCCACATAAAATAGGAAAACAACTTAAAGAAAAGAGCAATACAGTGATTAAGGAACAACAGTCTGGAAAAGCTTCAGCGTAATTATCAACACCATTCAATAGGGTGTTCACTGCTTCACATTACTTTCATGAAAGAGTTAGGGGTAACAAAGTCAAAACCTGGCATCACTCCATAAAGTATTTGACTGTTAGTGTGAACCGTGTAGGAAGGCGTAGACTACCTGATGAAAGTCCTCGAAACTCAGGTAATCAGTGGATAGAGATTTTTGGTGAAATGATTCACTTATGTGGATGCATTTACTCTGTGTGATTTCCCAGGTCCATTAAACCCTCATTATATTTCCCTTGTATTTGTTCCTTCTCCTCGAACATTGCCGTTTATTATAGCTTCTTTGCATATCTTTAGTGTTTCTTTGTGTGTGCTTTACAAGGTGTAGTAGCTTGAACAACCACTTTTGCTTGAAGTTCTACATTGAAAGTTCAGTTAAGTTCACTTTGAGAATGAGGAAATGGCAACTTTTTCACCATTGGTTTTGACTGTGATCTCTATCTATTAATTTCTCCAACCACTCAGTCGCATGCAATCTTGGAAACCACCCGGGTAATCTTGCCGCATCAACAAGTGCTAAACCAACATAACTATTCTTCACACTACCACTCCATCTCAAGGGCTGACCACTTCTCTCCGTGCCACTGGTCCCACGTCTAACAAGCAGTAAATTGCTGCAATGACATTTGTAGCACATGCCAAACCACTGAGAGTGGTGTTCTGAACACATGCTGTTGAACTCCATAATTACGCGGTATGCTATAAGACGAATGAAGGAAGAATAAAGACAAAAATATTAAAGGTATGAACATGTCTGAGCCGCTGCAAACGGTTCGGGGTTGTATCACACATAAGTCTCTAATTATAGATAGATTATTGTAGTCTCATGAATTCTGATCAGGAAACCCACTATCCAAACAGTACTAACCAACACAAAATTCATGAATCTGTTACTTTTTCCTTATTTCCTCAAAGAGGTAAAAATAAGTCAAATAATTTTATTCGAATGATAAATAGTCGTTTATGGTGCACTTTCTTCATTCAATAGATTGGTGTTCATGGAATTCGAATTGAATTTGTCAATGAAAAAGGTTACCATCGTACTGCTACATATTTGCCAGAAGTTGCATACAAACAAGGTGAACTCATGTCTTTTTTTCTTAAGATTTGATGAATGATTATAATTTTATGTTATATTTCTAATCTTATAACTATTTTAATGTGCGTTGGTGGTATAGCGGTTAGAACGCTCGCCGACCATGCACATGGTCCGGGGTTCGATCCCCGGCTGACGCACACCTTTACCTCTCTAAGCCAGAAATAATTCTGGTAAAGAGGAAAGGTTGGGCATGAGGCTAGCAACCCCATCCTGTAAAATAAACTCTGCTACAGAAACTTCAAGCTACTAGCTTGAAGCCCTATGTTCCACTGGGGAACGTGAAGGAAAAAAAACTATTTTAATGGTTTTTGTTTGATTGAGTGATATTCACCAGAAAAATTCTTTGTTTAGTTGAAAGTGCTCTCAGAGTTGGTGTTGTTTATTACATGGCTGTTACAGTATTCTGACGTTTTCGCATGGATATGGAGATGCAATTCATGAGCGTAAACACTTCTGTTTCAACCAACGCGTTTCGCGTTCAAATCTTGACCTGTCTACTTCAGCCCGGGTGGCTGGATAATGTCGCCAACCTTCTATACAAGTGTAAGCGAAAAATCTATACTTTCTTATGTGATTGGAACCACGAGTTTCAGAAACTTCAAGGGCTAGTGTAACGTTTACTATGAATACAGGCCAAAAACATCTTTGGCGGAAATATAATGCAATTTATCTAGCGGAAACATAGGAGGATGAATTACTGTGAAAATCAGTGGTTAAACACCTAAATTTTGTCTTAGCCATCTTGTTTCAGGATGTTCAGGAAACTAAAACGAATACTGCATGATTAGCAGCGCACAATATATGATGATTTAAGATGGATTAGTTACGGCAGTTTACGAGTTATTCAGTCAATACATCATTGTTTTAAGAAAAAATTAGGAGTGGTGTCTTCAAATCTACTGTTTTACAGTAAGCAATCGAATATTGTTTGAAAAACAAGTTCATCTCAGTTGCAGTAGTACAACTGGTTCCACGAAACAGTTGTCCAGTACTCCCAGGTTTTCCAGTGGTTCTCTAACTAATGTCAGCTCATGATGAAATCCTGAAACTATCTATATCTCTTAACTGAAAGGCGGAATTTGACTCCGTCGATGGAGCATTGGTAAGGCAATGTCTGTTTGTGAAGAGAGTGCTGAAAAGTATATCATATCAGTCTAGACTCTACTGGTTCTGACACAGCTATACAAGAGCTTACGGAGTATTGTCAAATAAAGTGATAGAAACCAGCGGTATCCATCAGAAATGCCCATTATTTCCCATTAAAAAATTTCATCATAGATATACAAATAGATGTAACCCTAGTCGACTTTAACGACTCAGTGAGGAGTCCCGTGGACTTTAAGTGTATAGATTATATAGTCCTTGTAGGTCAAGGTTTTGATAAAATCCAGAGTTAGAAATGTAGAAATAACAAAATAGACAGGATGTTTGGATAAAAACCAATGTGATGAATAATTGTTTATGCAATCAGGGATTAAATATGTAGAAATAGTAAAATGACAAAATAAACACTAAGTTCGGGTATGAAAATATGGTAGTGTAAACAGGGATTAAGAAAAACTTGAAATAACATGAATAAACAGGAAGTTTAGATAAGAAAGGAGATGGGATGGTGATTACTAAAAATTACCTGTTTATGATGGCCATGGCAAGGACAGGGGTTGGACGTGTTTCTTTTGTATACAAAGCGTGAGTTTGAGCTTTTGTATAGCTAGCGCCTCGGCCGTACCATGCGCCGACTTGAAAAACGCTCTCGTGAACACTATCCAGCCTGGCTAGTAAAAGGAGAACGAAAACGGGTAAATAGTTAGGTGACAGAACATCTGGTGAATTCAGGACATTCAGCACCACTCGAAAAATCCTTCAAAATCATTTACAAGATTCGATCAAACCTATCAAAGGGAGTAAAATCAAGGCATCTGGGCATAGCCGAGGCACTAGCTATACAAAAGCTCAAACTCACGCTTTGTATACAAAAGAAATACGTCCAACCCCTGTCCTTGCCATGGCCATCATAAACAGGTAATTTTTAGTAATCACCATCCCATCTCCTTTCTTATCTAAACTTCCTGTTTATTCATGTTATTTCAAGTTTTTCTTAATCCCTGTTTACACTACCATATTTTCATACCCGAACTTAGTGTTTATTTTGTCATTTTACTATTTCTACATATAAAATCCTGAGTCTTCTGAACACCTCAAGCAAAAGTCTTCGGATGTTTGGTATATGATTCGCCCCTGTGAAATATAAGATGTTGTACGACTGGTCTGCACCTTTTTTCTGAAGATACGGAGTGAAGTGGTTGAGTGTTTTGACTATCTTACTTATTCTGGGAGTTTCATCACCCCTAAAGGATCGACTAGCTAATCGTAAAGACTAAGTATTGTGCATCGTTACTTCAACTTGAATGTTTCAGGTTCGATCCCTGGACGATGTACTCCTAAACTTTGTCTAGTTTATCAGTCAGTAGTAAGCCCTAAAAGAAAGGCTGGTAACCTCTCCCCTAAGTAACTGAAAAGTTGGAAGGTCTATTTTCTACTCAGGACTCATCCATTAAAAAAAAATTATTTGTTACTTAGTCTCCGGATTCGGTGTAACAAATAAGTATGAATGTTGTTGATACTCATTTGTTGTTAATGTAGTTAATTCTCATTAGATTGTAGAAGCAATTCTACTAATTTCTTTTGGCATACTTGTAACGTAATAGAAACAATTGATGTCAACCTTTAAGTCCACGTTTTAAACTGGTTGGTGTTCTAGTGGTGTGCCAGTGTATGATTTGTTTGCGACTGTAAGTGACCGCTTTAGGCAATCATTTTTCAATCATTGAATATCACAGGTCTAAAATGTGATCTCCATCAATTAGCGTTTGTACAACCAGGTATTATCGTTGAATACACGATGCATATTATGTCATTACATCAGTATTTTTAATTATATTTCAATAGTTTACACACAATGAAATATAATTATACTTTATTCAATCTAATCCACAATGCTCAAACTTTTTACTGATATTAAATCAGTATTTTTGTTAGCTTTGCTAAAATCTTGAATATTTGTGCTGGTCTATTTCTTCTGATATTGTTTTCTTCTATGTTGTTCAAAAGGAGCTCTTCTTTAGTAACCTTTTATTCGTTTTAATACTATATAAACGTTAATAAGACGAATTCCCATTGCTCAGTAAAATCAAAAGTATAAACAATTTTATTTCGATTTTATTCCCTTCCATTCCGAGTAGAACATAGGACTTCAAGCTTTGAAGTCTCAATAGCAGTGGTAGCAGGGTGGTTAGCCTCACACCAAAACCTCCTTCTTTTCCAGTCTTAATATGCCGGCTAAACAAGGTTGGTTTAGGACTGCGTCGATCAAGATTTGAGTAGCAGATCACGTGCGTGTGGTGGTGGTGGGGGGCGGTTGGCAAGCAGCCTACCACTGAATCACCGATGCACAAAAGTATTAACGCATAGCGAGTATAGTACTGCCCCCAGTGGCTAAGTATCATCAGTGTATTCTGTTTAACTATGTATGCATATTGTTTCACTTTATCCTGTTAAGGTTGGAACCATTGTGAAACTATTGATTCACTTCTACGTAAAGGTGGTTACCGAGGTACAATAAATGATGCACTTCGACAGTCTATTAGGCTCACTCGATACCGCAGTGAAAAGTTCAGTGTGCATGCAACAGAGTATCTACGTGCTCGACAGAATGGATATCGTGTATAATGAAATGAATTCTTCTTTTAAGAATGATGATATTGTGTTACACACATACACACATTATATATATATCTTAAAAAAACTTTTGTCCACGTAAATGGATATTTGCTGTAGTTTGTTTACACTATGTTATCGTACTTGACTACACCTTTTTATTTTTTCTCCCAATGTTATTCTTCTTGTTCTTTTTCCTCACCACTTATATTCTCTTCTTCTTCTTCTTCTGTTTCTTAATATCTTCTACTGGTAGTTTTTTGTTGTTGAATTTATATGAGAAACTTCTCAGAAGATTCCACCATGGTGGACTAAAAACCGATCTAAATTTATTACTACCAAATACCACTACTAGGAACAATAATACTGTTTCAGGGAAATTGTATACGTCAATTTATTTGTGTACGACTTGTTATATTATCAAATATTGTTCTGTTTTATTTAGTACTGTAAAAAAATTAGTACATACTACTAATTAACTGGAAATAAAAGAAGCTGCCTTATTCTTGCATTCCAGTCCATATCGTATATATATATATATTGTTAGAGAGTTGTAGTCCTCAGTTCTACCTGTAACCTCAAGATATATTTGTTCCGCTGTATCGACAGCATGTTTGCGTAAAAATAATCTACACGTCTTTCTGGAAATATATTATACAACATTAAGGAAAGCAAGTAACTAACTAACCAGCATGACTACTACTACACTGTTGACTAAATGTATACAAGGCAAATAAAATAGCCAAGTTATACTGGCGCTGTTTATCATCTACTTTTAGATTGATCATCTCAGAAAATGGCTGGCTGGTGGGATGGTGTAACAGTTCAGTAATATTCATTCTGATCCCAGGTACTAGTTATTCTTTGCTTTTTTATTGTTCCCCTTTTTCTTTTCCGTCCTTTTGATTACCTGATGCTAACACTTGTTTTTCTATATAATAACGCCTGTAGCCACCATCCTGAGATAAGTATAGACAAACTTACACACACACACACACACACACAGGTATATCGTCACGTATATGTTTAAATGAATTGCTCTAGACGAAATAAAATAAGCAGCCTAGACATTCTTCTCTTTCCCCAAATTGTCGCATATGGTAGTGATATTACAAACAAAGATAAGAAGTAATATGTTGAAAAGTTTTTAAAGGAGTATTTTTCGAATACATTTCTTCCTGTCGGACTGATCGTAAATTTTTGTTTTCTCTTTTACTCGTTATTATTGTAATTATTATTATTTACGACATCAGTGAAGTAGCTAAATGTCTGGTGTGTGTATGTGTGCGTTTATACGTAGTGCTGTGTTCTGGTTGTTGTGTTGTTAGTTGTATGCTTACATAATAACAGTTTGTGCCTTTTTGTTGCAGCACAATCGAAAGAATGATAATTCCTTTCTGATTGTTCCTTCATTCTTTATTTATGTACACGTATGACTCTATAACCGGCTAGTGCTAATGACAATAATATTAAAACTGAATTGACATACACTATATTGTTATGTGCTGTTATAAATATTTAAAGTTTTCTTCCTATAATTAATTTTTTCTTTTTGCGTTAACTACTACTGTTATTGTTGTTTCATTGATTTTGTGAGGATTGTATTATGGCTTAGGTTTGATTTTAACATTTCAACCGTCTGTGTCAGTGTTCACACAGTAATTTGGAATCGGCTTTTATGTATTTCGACAATCCTTCACATTATCAGTGACAATCGCCGATGACTTGTACCCCCCCTGGCCGTCCCCAAAACCAACCAACTACAATTAAGACGAATTCTATTGAAAATCCTATTTTGCTACTGGAAGTAAAATACTCAGGTGTGGTTATGTCAACAGGTGACTTCAATACTCGAATGAGGAAGCCAGTTAGAAAACTATATTGGTGGCACTTATGGGGTTTTACACCGGCGAACGGATAACGGTGATCGTCCTCTACATTTCTGTTCAGATCGTCGTTAGCAATAGATCATATAGCCATAGGTTATCTATTAAGAGGGTCGGTAGATGTCTCCCGAACTTACATACTCCTATCACGCTGTAGTCCGTGCACATTGTATATTATACCTACGGCTAAATGGACATAAGAAACAGGTAGCTGTGAAACCGACACGCTCCCTGCTTCTTGATGGCTAAATGTGTATCGGAGATTGATAGGAATACTAATCCTCAGAAAGTCTGGTATTATATCCAGTCAGTTGTAGGAAACAGTGGAAAAGGCTGCTGATAATCTGGAACCACAGCGTAGTAAGTTTCTACATATTTCATCTGCTTCATCCGATATGAAAGATTCAAGATAACTACTTCCAATGGGTTCCGAATATGACGAATCAAAAGCTGAGCAAAAGTCCCTGCTACAACCTTGGACAGTAGTGTGTGACAAAGGCCGAAGCGATTAAATAGGCATCAGCTGTGCTAATACCAGACAACTATTTACACTCATTGGGGGAATGGGATTTACAAAATCAGTGACAATGGAGCCAGTTTCCGAAAAGAACTACGCTTTAAGGAAAGAGGACTAGGACGTTGAAGATGACACTTCGAGGCGCGGTTCAGTTGGCCTACAGCCACACTAAATTTACCCAGAGTTCAACACCCATCTCTGGGGGGGGGTTATGGATATCGGTCCTCCATCTGTAAATGAGGTTACGAAGACTGTTTCTATTCTCAAAGGCAAAGTAGCAGGATCCTATGAAATGACTCCAGAGATATTTAAGGACTGCGGTGACATATCACTGTCCGGGTTAACTGAGGTACTAAGCAATGTCTGAAAATCAGAAATGATCCCGTTGGGCTGGTGGAAGTCACTGATAATTCCAGCATACGAGAAGAGAGACAAGTCTTCCTCTGATAATCATAGAGGGATTAGCTTGACCTAGAATTCTAGGCTCAATAATCGTGCGTAGATTAAGTGGTACTGGAGATAAACAAATCAGGGAAAACCAGGGAAGTTGTAGACCAGGAAGATAGTGCACTGATTATATCTTCAGTCTATGGAATACCGGCATCCAACAATTGCCATATTTCTGGACCTCAAGGTGGTGACATTCGACTCCGTTGGCTCAGAGGTACTATGGCAATGTTTGGCTGTAAAGGAATGGGCGAGAAAGTAAAAGGACTCTACTCGAACACATACAGCTGTGTACGAGCTAATGAACAGTTCTCATCTGACAACCAGTAGTGTCTGTCAGGTATGTTTATTGTCCCTCATTTTTGTTTAGTTTCATCATAGATGTATTAGTCGAATTAACTAACTTTATCTGACTTGAGGATTGACTTTTTACCACAGAACACTCTTGTTAGCTTAGAATATTCGTGTGATATTGACCTCCTAGTTGAAAACGCTGATCAACATAGTCTTCTGAACACCTTGGGAAGAAACCTTAGTATGTTTGGCATGCGATTCGCCCCTTTGAAATGTAAGATGATGCTGAATGACTGGTCTGCACAAATTCTTTATTAATGGAGGGTGGAGTGGTTGGGCGTCTCGACCACTTGTTCTCGGAGTTGCATTGGCAGTAATGGACTGCTCTTCGACATAGTCTCAGCACGGGTACGAAAGGCTGGTGAGGGACTTACCAACTTACGTCATTTCTGGTGTGGTGATTCTCACTGTCATTCTCTATGGGTGTGACATGACCGTTGAAAGTGGACGAAGTGATAGGGCTAGTTGTCTTAGACCAAGGGTTCTGTCTCCCGTGTTAAGTAATATAGTATTGTGAGTAATTTTGAAGTTAAGAGTAGATTATTAGGTAAAGAGGGTAAGATGATCGATAAGGTTGTGAAGGTGCATCGATTGAGATGACTGAGATACGTGTTATGTATGCCGAATTAAAATTAAATTAAAATATGGCATCACTCAGCTAAAATTTTGTCGGATGGTATGAGGTAGGTAGGGATTATCAAAAACCTGGTTGCTGCCTTCTTGACACTAAGAACGAATGGCTGGGGACCGTAGGTGACATGGCTTAAAGTGGTTCTCTTTGTGATCTTCCAGATTGACTTAATGTTCGTGATTATAGACTTAATTATTGCTTTTTCGGCACATTTCCATTCATTATAGTTCCTTTGAATTTTTGTTTCTAGTTTGTGTGGTGTCTAAATCGCAACAAATGGAACTACAAAACTTTCATTCGAAGTACCACTGTAAATTCAGTCAGTCAACAGAATTTTTCAGATATAAGACCATTAGTAGTGGAAGCAAGACAGGATCGAATCTGATGTCTATATGTTGCATGGTTATATCGTATAACAGTATACCTATTAGGTCATTCAGAACCAGTTATTAGCGTTCCTAGATCCCATCTAACGAGAGAAGTATCCCACGCCACCCACCGACTCGAAGGATGTAATTATAAGCCCCATCTTCAAAGAAAGGAACATGAAATTGCTATCAAACTACCACTATAGAAAAGACATTAGAAACAATCGTGAGTCATCATCTATTAGACCCATATGGAGAGACGGCTTACTGACAGAGGAATAGCATGCATTCTAACAATGACGATCCAACCGAACTAACACACTGTTTGTTGGCTAGAGGAGATAGAGTAGAGGCCAGGGATAAAAGCCTGCTATATGACATTGTTTTATTATCGATCTTAGTAAAGCATTGGATAAAGTGTCCCACTGAGTTATTCTCAGTAAGCTAACAGCTTTTAGATTAGAGAAGTGCCTACGTGACGAGTGGTTTAGGGATTACCTACTGGTTAGGAAGCGAAGTGTGAGAGTTAATGGTGTGTTGTCAGGATGGTAGACGGCATTGTGTGGATTACGTCAGGGAAGTGTTCTAGGCTCCTTGTTGTTTATGTAAACGAACTGGCGAAAATTCTCACTTCATCGTCATTATTATTTGTAGAGGACATTAAGATCTAAAAAACTGTAAATAATGATGTTGATGATAATAGGCCGTTATTACAAGGTGATCCAGATAAATTGACTAAACCTCTGGAGTGTAGAAGTGAATTCAAGGTAAAGCGTGATGATCGACTTAGGTGGGAGGTGATACAAGTAGTAGTACTCGCTGAGGGAGAAAGCTACGATGTTAAGGGTCAAGGTGACTAAGGTATTAATGTCAGTCATGTTTTGGAAGCAACCGGATATTGTAGCTCAGCTGTAGCTAATGCCTTTTAGATGGTACGGACACATCAGAGTGGTTTCAGACGATTAGATGAGTGTGTATTCAAAGTATTCTACGCAACACACGTCAGGTCTCATCTAGAATACTGTATAGAAGTGGCCAGTACGTGCTTCAAACAGCAGACATATCATGGAAAGAGTAGAGAGGGTAGAAACCGAATTAGTCAATGGTGTCTCACATGTTCCTTACGAGGAGAGGATGAAACAGTTAAATCTCTTTGTGCTATCATACCGAAGGGGGGGAGGTGACTTAATTGTGGGATATGGGGATCAACCTTTCTAGTGTATTCTCTCCCTCTCGGACACACCTTTCGGAGATGACGACAAAGTGGTGCTCAGACTATGGATGAAGAGAATATGTGTTGAATTTAGATTTCCACATAGAGTGTTGGATGAGTGGGACTCCTTACCTGATCATGTAGTATCAGCTGTATCACTGAAGGCTTTCAAAGAGGAACTAGATCTCTCCATATATATATATATATATATATATATATATATATATATATATATATATATATATATATATATATATATATACATATATATCCTTTTATCTGAATTTGAATCTAATGCAGGGAAGTTACCATATGATAATGTGTTTCCTTTCTGAATATCTGTTCATATTCAGTATCAAACAGTACACAGACAACTAGCTCAGCTGTTATTTTTTGTTGAATAGAACTTGCCACAGTAGGGGAATATCCAATGTAGAATTTTGATATTATATAACCTAGACTGAGGAACTTAACATTTTGGAGTGACGATCTCAAGCAACAGTTAAAGAACTTGACTTGGACACGCAATTGATAGCTCTTCCCACAATTGTCGAGCTTCTGAAATGTAATGGCTGAACAAGCTACACTAGTTGAAGTTCGGTTATTTGAAGAAAGTTTCACATGTGGCAATTAGTGATCAGCACTTATTATGCAGGAGGTAAGGTTCTACTATCCTGGAAAGCTTGATTATCTCTGGTCAGGGCTGGAATTACCCGATGTTGTAGTGCAAGTATCTCATCTTATGATGATAATACTAATAGTAATAATTTGCTTTATTCCAAAACAGTATTTATGCTGGTGTGGAATTTTCAGAATTTGGCGCAGTATTGCATCTAATTTACTCTACAACACCAAAAACAACAAACAGTATTACGGGGTAAATATATGCAGGATTGATAGTGGCAGCTTTTTGACATTATCAGTGCCTAAAAGTGTAAAATAATGATGTTCGTAGCTGAAATTATAAATTCATTGAAATAGTGTTACCAAAGTTACAAATAGGAGAAGATAAAAGAGCCAATTATCTTGGCAATAGCATAGTAAGTCTTAGATTTCACGCTTAACACTATCTCTATCACACAGAATGCAGGCCAATTAGGGTATCGTTGTGTTTTGGTACTTGATCCGATGTATGTTTGAAGGTGAATTTGTACTTTTGGAGAAGAGGAGTGTGATGACGGTAAAAAGATTTTCTTCAATGACTGACCACAGTCATACCGTTGTCATGTTCTGGGGCTTTGGTTAATCAATGAAAGCTCTTTAGTCTGTACATTCAGTTTCACCCTACAGTTGTTGCTAGCCTGAATTAGCTTTTTCAAACAGCATCCTTGAATGAGTCCAGTAGATCGGTCCGTAAGAGTAGAGAAATAGCATGATACTTCACGACTCACTTCGACTATCTCCAACAACTGCTATTCTAACAAAATAAAGGATATGTTTTATCAGATGATGTCCAGTTTGATGTCAAAAGTAAAATGTCAGCATCGGACATGCATGTTCCTTTTTATAAGTGGGGAATTCTAGTGAAACAAGGGCACTTCTAGAACACTTTCGGGAACTTTGATCAAGTGTTATTTTGTGAAGATTTGTGCCTTTACTTGGATAAATTTAAGAAATAAGCAGGTGCAAAGTCTTTACACATTCAACTTGTCAATGGAAATATCAAGTTGCTGTCTACAGAGAGAGGGAGAGAGAGAGAGAGATTAAGTTAACATTTATCTAAGCATGATAGCGATACCCATTTGGATGAAGTCTAAAAACATATCTAGTCCACAATGCAAAATATAGTAAAGAGAATCTATAACATCCAAAGGAGGGTGAAATTCAAGGGATTTTTTAAGTCTTATCAGAAACAATTGATGTAAGGAAGTTGCTTTTGGAGGACAAGATGCGAAGAATATTGGAAATTCAAATCTTTTGTAATGACTGTAAACAATGAAGGTTGACGAATGGATAAGCGTCAACAATAGCTAAATGAGGAAACAGGTCTTTGACTATATGATAACTGTAAACAAGACGGAAGAACTGAGTTAGATATTGACGCAAATTTAAAAAAGGATCCATAAACTATTACAGAAAATTGTCTGTATTCTGTCACTGGGCGAACCAATCTCTTCATAATTTCACATGTATAACGTAAAGTGCGAACATGAGACAGAGACTACTGTCAATTAGTAACATACATAAACCAAACATCAATGAAAAATAATCAGCAATCTCGCATAATCAAGAAGGTCGGCAAGTAATTAGTCAGGTGATAAGTAGTTATCTGGATATATCCAATGGAAAACAAAAGCACAAAGAACTGAAAGTGGACTGAAGAAAAATAACGTATAAGAGTCTATTGCACGTCGGTAGAACACCCGCCAGCCAAGCTAGACAGCCAAATGTTATCGTCGTCTAACGTACTTCCATACCTCACTTCTTGTGAACCCGAAGAGAAGAGAAGATTGGGCTAGCAACCCAGTCCGTAGTAACGACGCCATTGCTACTGACAGTTCAAAGCATGATACCCATGCTCTGCCTGGAAAGCAAGGAATGATGAAGAATGTAGAATTAATTATGCAACATATCAAGATAAGGAGATTGACACTGAGATCATGGTGAAATGTTTCTAATCTCAAAGTTCATGTTTCTCTTTATGGATTGATGGATGTAAACGAAATCCTATTAACTGGCTTTAAACTTACTTTGTGTTTGGCACTGAATCAAGTATCCTCTAGTGCTACATACCACGAACTAATAATGTATTCTGGAAGTGGACTGTTGGGTTTTCCGTATTCTCTTTTTGACCAGCAATGTTGGTGGGTATTTATGAGCACACCTGGACAATATCTTGTTGGTGCGGCCTATGCACTTAACTGCACAGGACCAAATAAACTGATGATTACGCATAGAAGTAGGCATCAATCGGCTCTAGACTTTGTCGTTTGAGTGAATAACAGTGTGAAGAAATGCAGCGAAGCAATTCTTTTAAAATTCCCCTTGAGTATAGGTTTTTAATTTAATTGCTGCTGAAGGAAAAATGTGATAAATTCTCATTACAAGAGACACGAGGATTTCTGCTGCTGCTCATTGGAACAATACTGTGAAAGTTTGTCAGTTGTTCATTCCATTTTGACTAGTGGGAAGTTGATATTTCATTGGTGTATCTTCTCTACTCACTCTATTGTTCACCAAAACGTCGAAGACGATTACATGGTGGTAAATAGCCTGAAATCAAAAATATTGAGTGAAGCTAAAACCATGGAATTACACATGAAAGTAACAAAGGCCGAAGTTTTAGATTATAAATCTGGACCAAAACTCATGACTATATTTTCTGGTCGTTTAGTGTGGTTACCTCATTTGTCACTGCAACGAGTCAGTAGGTTAGGGAAACTGCGTTGAAAAAAACTTCTTGGAGTAAAGCTAGAAAAATTCAACAAGCAAGTTGTGTGAATAAATTGGTATGATAATGAGTTATAAATTGTTCCCGGAATTTTATTCACTTATTGATACTGCCTGATTTCTCCGGGTTTGCTTCTTGTGAGCACAGCTCAGTCTACACACAATTATTATACCTAAAACTTCAGATACTAAAACTCCTCATCCATTGAGTTCATTTCGATGACTTTAAACAAAATCGTGGCTTACCTGAACTGCTCCATTTCCATAATTTTACTATCATAAACAACACTAAAGTTGAAACTAAATAGAATGTTAAATACCTTAGATTGTGTATTTGCTCTCATATTTCCTGGTCTTCCCACATCACGTTAGTTCCTAGGAAGACATTTCGTTTGATCTTCTACTCAGGGAAGTTATGGAAATTTGGTATCACTCAGTGTCTGTCGGTACATTTTCTTGGACGTGATCACGTCCAAGGTCACCAGGAGAGATGATTAATAAACTCGTGGAGAAATCTAAAAGCTCACTTCAAATTGAAGTATGCGCTAAAGATTTACTTTTTTTATTTTCTTTGATTTTTGATTTACAGTTTGATTCCACACTGTATTTTTGGTACAAGTATGGAATTTTCAGCATGGATATCGGTAGCCCAAATTTTGCAGGCCGACCATAGATATCAGGTGTGCGTCGACGGGGGTTCGAACCTCGGAGCATGTGCATAGTCGGCGAGAGTCCTAACCACTGTGCCACCGACGCAGTAGGGTGATGAAAGCTTCGCAAATTAACCGTCCAGCTCAGAGAACACAACCACCTCAAAATCATCCACCTGAGCTACAAATCTTCTCTATCATATCTTAATTCTTGTGTTCAACGCCGTCTTGTTTATTTCTACCTCTTAATCTTTTCTAGGCTATTTAAGAAAAACTTTGTTATAATGCGAAGGGCATTGAAAGCAGTCAGTGGGGCAAATGGGTGGTAGCTAAATCAATTTGTTAATACTGCTGTGGACAGACACTTGAACTAATGCAAGCAATTAACGGACATCATCTTGTCCTACCCTGAGCATCCTCTCTATACACAACTCTCCTCTTGCACCTCATCAGGTAGAAGTGGAAGCAGCCATAGAAGACTGTTTCCTCCGAAGATTAAGTATAAAATATCTACAATAGCTCATTTGGTGTACATTTTATATGATGAGAAAGCGTGTGACTGCGTTTTAGCAAGTGATGACTGGTGGACACGTGATCAATGCATTCACAAATTGAACGAAACCCATTATGTGCTTTAGACATCCTGTAAGGCAAAAGAGAGGCCAATAATTTTATATGCAACTGTTAGAGAACTATAATCCCTATGATTGTTACTTGCATAACATAGGCTCTTTCTAATCATAGGTAGGACAACAGGTTCATTCTACATTGATGGATTATTCTCACTTTTCCATAATTTCTGGTTAGTTCGCTGGTTAGAGTTCAGCCAACATCTCTTAGAAAGACCGAAGATAATTTGTTTGGGCTGGGTGCTTTAAAGTACTAAGGTAATTGGAGTTCCATTTGGATATTCACTTCGTTTGGTGGTTCAGTATTAACTGACTATGGAGCACAGTAATTGATGGTGTTGGACGTTAGCACTGTGGGCTAGCCATAATGTTCCTCAGAGTGCTCTTACTGGCATTCCAGGCAACTTTTCAGGTTACTGAGTGGCATGAAAACTGCCTTACACTCCGTCTCGCTGATAACATGAGTCTTGCTGTCGTTTGTTCTCATGAGGTGGAATGACTTCTGACCATAACAAGATACAACTGTTGATTCCATCTCGTACGCACGCACTGACCATGAGGTTTCGCAGTCATTGCGTAAACACTGGTCGATCTTATTAGTAAGAGACTTAGGTAGGTCTTTTCAATTGCTATTCACCAGAATGGACCAACGGACGCCTAGAAGTTGCTAGGAACCATGTATATTTTGCTTCCATTATGGGTAAATTTTGTTTTGATAAAGTCTCACAGTGTTATTCAGTAACGTTTACTGATGACGTTTCGAGCACAAGGTTTATTCTTATACCATGTATATTTTAGCTGGAATTTCTTTTAGGCCACAGGCGGCTTTAGTCGTCAGTTCCTTTGCGTTTTTGAATTGTAACCAGTATTTGCTAATACTAACCAGCAATTTGTAACTAGCCTTGAACTCAGCCTAGTTTGACGCTTGACAGCCGTATTAAGTGCTCCACTGACTCTTGATGAACTTTGAATACTATCCACTATCTCCACCAATGTCCACACAGCAGACTGGTTATGGTGCTAAGCTTAAAATCATAGTAGTTTTTTAAGAAATGGGAGTATTCTTCTATTGGCATATGTTTTTCCAAATAATAACTGATGAACAACTGTGTTCCCTTACTCGCTTACTGAATTATTAGTTTTAGACTATTTCATACAAATAATGCGACCGTGTAGTTTGGTTTTGGATATGGCTGATACTTTATATGCATTTTGTTTCCTGTCTTCGTATGTTTTTACTGGTGGTGTGTGTTTAAGACATTTTAAAATTCTGTTTAGGTGACAATTTCCTACAATGAAGATTTCTGAAGTCAATAGTCTTTCTAAGATTACTTGATTCTATGAAAGCAAAAATAAGTATAGGAACATGGAATGTCCTCAACATATTTGACGCTATCATGGTTGCTCGGATTGCACGATAAATGAGAAGATATAGTATAGAAGTGCAAGGAATCTGTGAGAGCAGATGGAATATAAGTCTGTCTGTCTGTCTGGATTCAACATAGAACTTGGCACCGAAGTGCAGCAGTTCGAGTTGCCACGTTCCAATTGGCACACAAGGTAGACAAGAAGATGAGTGAAGAGAATATAAGTGAACTCTCCAAATTGTGAACTGGAAAGTTACACTTCACGCAGATTACAACTACGAGCACACTGAGAGTGTGGCTACTGTGACTTCACCAACAGCACTGAAAGCTCTCATATTAGTGAGAACCATTCAAATCCAGAGTGCTGATTTTGTGGCCGGTTTGGACCACAGTGGTCTAATATCAAACTATTGATGGTTTTTACTACACCTTCATTTAGCCAGACTGGTAAATGTTCCCGAGAGGGCACGAAAAATCAAGTTCCTATAGCAACAGTCCAGCCAATACTACTTCCCTGACCTTTCAAGAGTGGAGAATATAAATTCATGAATTTGTATTATCATTTCTCCTAATTCTTCTAATATTCAGTGTGTTGTTATGTTGATGCTATCGAACTGTAATCCACTGATACTATTATTATTACTATTGATTAGATGTTATTTAAACAACAGTAATGCTGTTAATAACACTAATTCATTCAGTATTATGTGCATACATAACTGTAGAACGTGATGATGAAGTTACCGAAAAGAATATTCTTTGTTCACTAACCATTCTCTTATGAGAAATTTCAATGGGGATTTTTAATCAATAATCTGATAACTGAAAAAGTACTCACGATGCTAACAATAGCTGTAATTATTTGTCAAGAAAAGAATTCCTGTAAAATTATTATATTTCTCAGCTGTCTGTGGCATAATGAGAGAGAGAGAGAGAGGGAGGAACAATAATAAATCTGAAATCTACTTTCAATATCTTCAGCGTCGGTGGCACAGTCGTTAGGACTCTCGCCGACTATGCACATGCTCCGAGGTTCGATCCCCCGCCGACGCACACCTGATATCTATGGTCGGCCTGCAAAATTTGGGCTACCGATATCCATGCTGAAAATTCCATACTTGTACCAAAAATACAGTGTGGAATCAAGCTGTAATCAAAAATAAAAAAAATTACATTTTGATTATAGTTGATGAAGTGGTTTCAGTATACCCTTTCGTCTACTAATTTCTATTCTCTCAATTCTTCCATATACCTGATGTCCTTATCATTCACTTTGTTTTTCACTACTGGTGAAACTTGATTGTACCATATTAGATAAGTTTATTTTAAATATCACACTGTGATGCAGTATCATATCAGTTGATATGATTATGAGCAATAATTTGTGCTCGAAACGTCGTCATCCACTTGTCAATACTGCAACTCTCTCTCTACGTGATATTTAGAATAAACTTATCTAATATGGAGTTGGATTCTACCACGGTGCCCATCCACTTACATTAGTGGAACTAGATGATGAGTAGGATTGCTGCTAAACATTGAGTAAGTGGTGTGCATGGCAAGTCGTTCTTTAAAGTTGTAAATCTTAATTCACACAGGTGGATGCTACATGTATTACTGATAACAAGTCAATGATTTCTTCGACCAGCAATACTAACTGGAGTAGGATTAAATTTTTAAAAATACTGATGGCAATGATTTTTCAGGTCAGTGCCAATCTGAGCAACATATCGTCAACTGACTGAGAGTCAATAGCTAGAAAGACTATTGTTGACACAACTGATGTATTTACTGTCGATTATCTTTACATTTTTAAGCAAATTCACTAATCAGCTATTGTCTTTCTCAGTGTTTCTATGTTTGCTTTTTCCGAAGAGTGATTAATGTATTTCTCCGGAGACTTCTATAATTATCTCTCCTTTTGTCCTGTACAAATCACTCATCCTTTAAAAAATTTCCAACCAAGTAGCTGAATATTCGGCCTGAAGGTCCTGGATTCAATTCTTGGTGAGGTTATGAGTGCCTACAGCTGGACAGTCCCAAATTAAGACGAAGTAGGTCTCCTCTAGTGATCACTGACTTTCATTGGTTCACTAAATGACGTTGGTTTATGAAATTAATGAAAACCATCACATAAAAAATATACGAATCTTCTTATAATTATTAATTAATTCCTCTTTTGTGTTGTTTTGTAATGTACGAACCGACCAGGGGTTCAGTGAAGTCATTGTCATCGCCATTAAAATATCTCTCACTGTGAAAGATGACTCAGTGGTTCTCAGACTATCGTCTCAACTCAAACCAGGTCAATCATAAGGGCTGTTAATCTCCTAGATGGATATAATATCTCTTCAAATTACATAGATTTTAAAAATGGCTTCCGTTCAAGCTAGGCTACTCAGTGACTCGACGGATACGACCAAAAGCTCCATCCTCAAAGAGGGGAACAGGAAATTACTACTTAACATCTAGCCAGTAATTCTGACAAGCATTATAGAAAGGACATTAGAAACAATCGTGAGTCATCATCTATTAGACCCATATGGAGAGACGGCTTACTGACAGAGGAATAGCATGCATTCTAACAATGACGATCCAACCGAACTAACACACTGTTTGTTGGCTAGAGGAGATAGAGTAGAGGCCAGGGATAAAAGCCTGCTATATGACATTGTTTTATTATCGATCTTAGTAAAGCATTGGATAAAGTGTCCCACTGAGTTATTCTCAGTAAGCTGACAGCTTTTAGATTAGAGAAGTGCCTACGTGACGAGTGGTTTAGGGATTACCTACTGGTTAGGAAGCGAAGTGTGAGAGTTAATGGGGTGTTGTCAGGATGGTAGACGGCATTGTGTGGATTACGTCAGGGAAGTGTTCTAGGCTCCTTGTTGTTTATGTAAACGAACTGGCGAAAATTCTCACTTCATCGTCATTATTATTTGTAGAGGACATTAAGATCTAAAAAACTGTAAATAATGATGTTGATGATAATAGGCCGTTATTACAAGGTGATCCAGATAAATTGACTAAACCTCTGGAGTGTAGAAGTGAATTCAAGGTAAAGCGTGATGATCGACTTAGGTGGGAGGTGATACAAGTAGTAGTACTCGCTGAGGGAGAAAGCTACGATGTTAAGGGTCAAGGCGACTAAGGTATTAATGTCAGCCATGTTTTGGAAGCAACCGGATATTGTAGCTCAGCTGTAGCTAATGCCTTTTAGATGGTACGGATACTTCAGAGTGGTTTCAGACGATTAGATGAGTGTGTATTCAAAGTATTCTACGCAACACACGTCAGGTCTCATCTAGAATACTGTATAGAAGTGGCCAGTACGTGCTTCAAACAGCAGACATATCATGGAAAGAGTAGAGAGGGTAGAAACCGAATTAGTCAATGGTGTCTCACATGTTCCTTACGAGGAGAGGATGAAACAGTTAAATCTCTTTGTGCTATCATACCGAAGGGGGGAAGGTGACTTAATTGTGGGATATGGGGATCAACCTTTCTAGTGTATTCTCTCCCTCTCGGATACACCTTTCGGAGATGACGACAAAGTGGTGCTCAGACTATGGATGAAGAGAATATGTGTTGAATTTAGATTTCCACATAGAGTGTTGGATGAGTGGGACTCCTTACCTGATCATGTAGTATCAGCTGTATCACTAAAGGCTTTCAAAGAGGAATTAGATCTCTGCCGAGAGACATATATATTTCGTAAATGAACGCAAGCCACGGAAGCCTACTATCCTTTATTATCTGAAACTGAATTATAGTTAACATTAATAATTGTAGAAAACACAAAATGATTGTGTTGCTTAAAACTAATAAGGGAATAATCAGTTATGACTATAATGATGATGATGATATCGAACGTCTTCTTTATTCGCATATTTTGCGTAAATTTGTTTTGAATATTGAAATATGTCATTTAGTGTATGTATACTATAGCATACCATTGTCATATATATATATATATATATATATATATATATATATATATATATATATATATATATAGACTTTTATTGATTTTCATCATTGTTTCATATTCTGCTGCTGAATATTTGATCAGTTAATGAATTATGAATAAAGCTAGTCGAAAACAGTAATATCTCAAGTGTCTACTAACCTTGGAGCAATAAATTACCACATGCATTTTTTTTAACTGTAGGACTTTGACTATTATTTTGCGTAAATGATAAAAATGACTGAAAAGAAGTATAGACGTGAATTATCACCTCGCCTATTAAAGGCAGAACAATCAATCACTGAAGATCGTCGATAGCCAATGAATAAATAAATACTACTTTTCTGATATGGCGATCGATGTCCAGTCTGCAAATAAACAGATAAACAAGGGATTATCCTTTCTTTCTTATGCCTTTATCATGACTGTGTATATTTATATCATGGGTGATTATATGGAATATCGGCGTTTTCGAAATGACACCACCTTTATCCAGTGGGTTTCATGGGGTTTCAGTAATTAGGCCAAAAGATACCAGTGTACGTTTAACTTTTGAATTTATTGCCTTCTTTAATCTATCACATTGCGTAGAAATCAGTATCAAGCAAGTTTTTCTGACCATTGTGCAGCAAATGTGACGCAATTCAAGAATATATAATACCATCGATAATATGTATGCGATAAAAAATTTTTAACGCAAAATATCATTTAAAAAGTGAATGAAAGGTTATATAACCTGTCATTAAACCACTACACCTATGGACTACGACTCTAAAATTACGGGGGAAATTCAATAAAGTTAGTCTTATTTCATTGTTCTTTTTTATAAAATATATACTTTCCGTCTCATCTCATTCAGCTAGCTATTGTATACTTTGTTGGCGTAGACAAGCAGCTCTCCTTTTCATAGCTTCTGTACTAGTTTTTGCATCCCTATTTCAACTCAAAGTTTTTACAGAATCTAAAAATTCTCCATAATTAGTAGAGATAGTGGAATACGTTACCTGATACCTGAGATGATAATAATAAACTGATAAAAAATATTCATTTATTCAGTTTAGGTGGATTAATGCATCGAAATATCCGAATTATCACTAATCACCACTGATATGTGATTACCCCTCGGAGAAATAATAAAATAATTCGTTTATCTGTAAGCTGTATTTTACACAATTTATACACTTGGAATTATGAGTAAGTTATACCCTTATGCTTGAGATCTGATCACAATCACTACAATAACTGCTGAAATCGTAGATACCTTAATAATTTTTTTTTTATTTTTTTATTTTATTTTTATTATTTTTTTTTTTTTTTTGATTTACAGCTTGATTCCACACTGTATTTTTGGTACAAGTATGGAATTTTCAGCATGGATATCGGTAGCCCAAATTTTGCAGGCCGACCATAGATATCAGGTGTGCGCCGGCGTGGGCTCGAACCCCGGACCATGTGCATGGTCGGCGAGAGTCCTAACCACTGTGCCACCGACGCAGGATACTGGGCGAGGTTCATTTATTTCTGACAGACCATAAAGTCTAGATATTGTATAGCCTGTCACCTTCCCTTACTCATTACTTCGGCGTACTTCTGTCATCTGCAGAGACAAACAGATCCCACACTGCCACAATTTGTATCCAGTCATAATGTCAAACATCATTACAAGAATTACATAACGACTAGGACTGAAACCAAGAGGCTAACAGAAAACTAGGAACAACACATTCAGATGACAGTACAGTAGAAGACCTGATTTCCGAAGAAAACAAAGTCCTCTAGATCTGTGTGTGGTGGAAAACACGACGGACCGAACTATTTGAAGAGCAGAATACACTCATCATCAAAATACATTGGAACGAATTTCAGTACATAGAAATAGCTATAGAGTTCAGTTCAGTTCAGTTCACCGAACTCAAAAAGGATGTATGAGTCTTCTATCTTAGCATCTCGTCAACCTCCTGCACTCTCACTACTCACTCATTATGTAAGGACCACTCGAATATCGAATTACAAAATACATTTGAGTAATTCGACAGTCTCCCTCTCTCACCCTCTGTGAGACCATGACACTCTGACATTCACTAAATGCATACACGATTTGAATACGAATATTTAGAATACGAAAGTCATCAGTTGGTTGATGTTGGGTCCATCTACACCAACAATCCATGCACACTCAGACAAACTGTTCCACAGACACACACACACACACAGAGATATGTAGACACACACAAACACTCACTACACTGTACATCTTCTCACAATGCATTCAGTGAATCTTTCTAATAATGAAAACAAACTTGGAAATAAACAATCCCTGTTTACACTCTCTTTCATATGGAAGAACACGTGATCCATCTTCATATTGATGTAGAAAATAACTAATACAAGATTGAATTATTGTTCTGCCCATCCATCCTATTACCGGTAGTCATGTGACAATGACGATCATCATAACTGAAAGCGATTAACGATGTATACAACAATAAACAAAAATGTACTAAAATAGACTATGTGTGATAATATGTGATAATATACCATCGCATCCAGTGAATACACAAGCATAAACATATACACACAACTTTTATTAAAGCGAATGACACAGTTTATCAAGAGGAAAGATATCCAAAAGGACGGAAGGACAGACCGATTAACTGACTATTTCATGAACACATGGTTGCAATACAAAATTTAGCCTTTAAAGCAGAGAAGAAATGGGTGAAGGAAGAGATATACGGCTTCATAGAGAGAATTAAAAAAAGTATTATGTTTCAGTTGTGTGAAGTATCCTTACTTCAAATAGTGATTGACATGTTCTTATCATCAAATAATACAGACTGTGAAGTGGATAGGACAGAGGATATTCCATAACATAAGCTCACACGATGAACATAAAGAGCACCTCAGCATGGTAGTGAACAATCTGTTGATGTCAGTCTGTTGATTACTGGACTGAATTCCACTTTCACTACTTCCAATAACCAGTCACTATCGTCAATCGGCTCTAACATACGCAGTGTTTCTTTGTTTTCAGTATAGATTGAATAAAACTTGTCGAACTGACTTCACCTGACTATGGTCGATTTCCACTATTCTATGCATTCCGCTCAGACTGGTTTAATAACAAATATGAATCAATGGCATTAGTGGCAACGACTGAGAAATCAATGGAAAAGCGCTTAGAACAACGTTGTGAAGATACCAAACTGGGAATTGTCACGATAATCCCAAAATAACTGACAGATTTTATCGGAACAATTACTGACTTCGATGAGTTAAACCTCCTGTTTTGTGGGGCTCCACTGAGAATACAGTCATAAATAGAAGGGCAATAAGACGACTTCACCGCATATATTGTTTATGAAACCTACAGCTAAATAAAATGCGCACATTTTACACTAAGAATTTTTTAAAAACTTCATGCAATTCTTCCCCTTAATAAACTTGAACAAAGCAAGAACAACAATTGTACCAGGATAATATGAGCTCATCTTTTATTATTTCAAGGATTCTTCTCAACTGGTACAACCTGAACGTTAAAAAAAATATGAATTACATTAAAGATATGAACATACTTTTCGACGATCATAAGGAGTAATTGGCAGGAATTAAAAGTAACATTAGTCCGGAATGATTTAACTGATTAGGAGTTACAAACACTGACTATTTATAGAATAATTAGACAATTAGGCATGGAGACAAAGACAGGGTTGAGTATATATGTGTGTGTATAGAAACAAGGTTTAGCTAGAAGGAGCACAACAGAGAATTTTCTTTAACTTACTTTGATGATTGTCGATGACTTAGTTGAATGGGATAGAAATGTACGCCAAAACATTCAACGCCTGGAAATACACTTTGGTGATCTGTGATAACAGGCATCAAACATACATTCGACCCAACTTGGTGATTCCGTAGTGACGTGTAGTAGAGGAAGTTTCACTTGCAATAGATCCATTCCATCTAAAGTAACTCAAAGTCATAGGGGAAATTTCCACGTTGTTTTCCACTTCTGTTGATAAAGGAAATACACAGGTGGGCACTGTGATACAATGTAATTCCATGTTAGATTAGTTCATTTTAAATATCGCACAGTGATGCCGTATTTCCCACTGGATGACAAAGTTTCGAGCATAAATTACTGCTGCTAATAATCATATCGGTTTATTCACACAGCTTCACAGTTTGTATTCTATATATTTTCTCTCATTCTATCTCTCCAAATTCCCTTCGTTGTTTGTCGCCACTCTCCATATCTCTGGTGTAGGCTTAGCGTCACTCCGATTGCACGTGTGAGGTGTTGAATCGATAAACAAAGATTCAATGATTAACCTCTGCCTGTCTCTCCATCTAACTATGATAATTTTTAACACACTCACCATATCTCACCCAACCCGTTTTGTGATTACATGCGAGTGAATGCAATGCAATGGATAAGCTTTCTTCTAGGATATTTAACCGATCAGGTTTAGGTCTAGCTAGACTTATATTCTCCAATAATCTGTTTGACCCTGATCTATTTGTAAGGTTTACTCAAACTTTACATTGAGGAATCTGATTCTCACTCATACACTCCATTAGGCATCACCTGCTTCAACTGAGATCTCATTGAACCGAAATCAGCTGAAGAACTGCTGGAAGTCGTGGATTAACGGGTGGCTACGCAGTCCAAATTCGCCACTATTCGGAAGTGTAAACAAATGATCCCAAAGTTGGTCGATTCTTTCAAATGATGTTACGATTCTAGCACACTGCCATTCATTCACCACGTCGGAATCCTGCGATCCACTGCTTATTTATTTTACTCCATCACACGTGATGTCATTAGTGAACAGTGTTACACAACCTCAAACGCTGATGAAACACAAATAATTCTACTTCCTAACGAAGTCTACCCTGAAATGAATCACTTCCACACAAACATATCACTTTGAAACTTTGAGTTCAACAACAATTCTGTGCCATCAGTATCCGTTAAGTGGAATCATCCTAATTTCCTCTGGATGAACAATTCAAAAGATCACAGTCCACTTGAAGGTAAAACACAAAGAAGCAGTATGGATTGAAATGCAATCATTTGTTTTGTCATCATCAAATTGTCCCCAGTCGTTTATCGATTTGGCATCATGTCGTCTGTCTCATAGTGAGTGCTAACTACCTCGCATCAGTCAAGTTGGATGACACTCATGAAATTCCCGTGCACTTCAGATCATCATTAGATGGTTGAAGATGATCAACATTAATCTCTGGGACTAGGGTTCGTACACATTATCATTGGTGTAACTGACAGAATTCAGTTAGATAACACTGGTTACACCATGGTGTCCAGATAGTCAACATATTCATTGCCGTTTCACAGATAGTCAGTCACCGACTGAACAGCTCACCAGAAACATTTCTGAATGACACCATTTCCAATGTCTGATGCGATTTTGGTCCCTTCTAGAATCTAGAAACAGACCACCATACACACCTCCAGTAAACACGAAACGTAAATCCACTTCCTCCACTCAGATCGACGAGAAAATTCCACCCATCGAACATCGTCAAACACCAGTGACGAAAGATATAGACTGTGAGAATGTTTCAGATTTCTTCACAACTCGTTATTTTGATTCCTCAATATCCATACTGATGTGCAAAACAGACATCAAATCCACCACGAATTACACTTAGTACACTTCGAATCAGTCAATTAAATCATGTTGTCTACTTCATTCAGGACGTTCCTGAATCCCTTTCACATCGAATCGAACATCGTTCATTATTCTGAATTCCTAGAATTCTGTTGAGCTACAGATGGCCAACAGACACTGAGAGACAAGATATCCAGTGGTCAGGCTGGCTAACACACATGTTATGCAAATTTATGTTGTATAATTTATCTCAGAAATAAGTGACATCATTTTTGAGGAGCATGTTAGGTCTGTCTATTGTACAAGCTGTCCCGCCACACTAGTCAGTTACATTCTATCCTAATTCTGTTTCACTCAACACGGTATACATTGGAATCACTGTCTGGTTGAGGACACATTTACATTTTGTCATTACCTATTAGAGTCATAATGAATAACAGAAGGGGACACACGAAGTGCACAAAAGTATGTCATTCTACAACAAAATGTTCATTTTATAAAGTCTAATTCCTCGAAGATGTGATCTACTAATGTCTCTATGAAGAAAAGTCCTTAATACTACCAAATCTGTGTGGGATATATCTTACTAACACTTCACACTTCTTACTGTGTAAACTGTAAGAGTAAATCTCAATCAATCCTTAATCTGGTGAGTTGATGGGTCAATTACACACGTGATCGAGTATGAATAATATACTCATAATTTCACACTGCCATCAGACAATTTAATCAAGATTAGATGAGCTCATATAACCCAGCAGTTAATTCTGTTGTTTGTCACAGAGATTACATCCCATTTTGGACGCATTTAGTTCAAGTTCATTTCTTGAATTTCTCTTCATAGTCGCTGTGAACACTGATTTCGTTTTCTCACTGTGAAATCTCTCAGGAATTACAACGATTGGAATAATTTCACTCTCTGAGATGCAGACAAATCCATCTGACGAGTATGAGTACTGATGAAGGACTCACTCTGGATTCCTTTTCCAGTCACTATCAAATGAATATCATCGAATCGACTTGAAGTCATTCTCGATGCTTTTGCATCAGGAACTGATAGGCTGATAATTACCTAACGTTTTGTTTTAAAGTGTTTAAACTTTCAACAAAAATTATTGTACACATTGGTACATTGTCTTTGTTAAGTTACATTTTGAATGGAATCAGTTTAATAAAGCGAACCACCTACTATACAATAATTTGAACAGGTTATCGATTCTGTCGCATAATTTTTGATTTTTTTTTTTTGATTTACAGCTTGATTCCACACTGTATATTATTAAGTATTACTTCTCAAGTTTGAAGTATTGGAGTTTTGAGGTATTTTCAGTGAATGGAAATTTCCTCTTTTTAAGAAAACAAAATAGGCCTTAGGATTAATTGCAGTTATTGTCGATGTAATATAGCCTGTGGCTAATTTCCCTGTTGTTACCTAATTAAAGTCATATGCTCATATGGTAGAAGAACTTATATTCACACAACAGGGTGGAAATTAGTAGTAATGAGAGTGTGTTAATGCGTACATAATGTTCGCTAAAAACATGTGGAATGAATTTAAAAGGGGACAATCAGTTGGCATACTAGCTAACTATCTTCACGTTAAGTTAGAAAAGGGAACAATCGATAATGGTGTTTGAAATACGCCGCATCCTATACAAGTACATAAGATTATAAGCTGACTAGTGTATGAACACATTTATTCTAATGCTTTTGAATAACATGGCAATATGTCTAGTACTATCAGCTGAATAATTCACTACGTATGAAGAAGTCATCATCCCGTGATCTTGTGTAAAGTAATGTCTGCGGCTTATGTTTTAATCATTTGATTAACGGTTTTTAAAACAGATGTAATCTTTTCTTTCTCTCTCACACACACAATATATATATATATATATATTGTTTCCTTTTGTAAATACACTGATAAGGATTCTGAAATGCATTTTACGTCTCACGTCGTTGAGTGTTCTCCCTTAAGTACAGTGGGCTGGGGAAATCAGGTAGTGGTTGCATAAGATGATGGAGTAATCTAGCGACTGTGTGATATCCGAATCCGTGTCCAATCTGACATCACTGTTAACTCCAACGGTCTTTGCAAGCATTCAAAAACTGCTTAGTTGCCACAAATAAAAGGTGGACAGCTGCCTAGTGGTCTCCAGCTTTCAAATGTTCTAATACTACGAAACATAATAAAAGTAAACAGAAGTAGTAACGTGTGAAATGGATGAAATTTCTATTCATTCAAATGAAAAAGCAACAAAAGAATCTAAGATTACATTTGGTTGATAGTAACTAGCCCCCGAATCCAGGATACCCGTTTCGCTGTATATACGACCCATCTGTTGATGTACTCATCATATTTTTAAACATCACTGGGTCACCGCGCTACAGCATTATCGCAAAATTGTAACGGCTTTTAAAACCATAACCAGTTGAAGTTACAGTTAAGTTTTCAGTGGAATGTTTGTAAATAGAGAAAACAATTGAAAGATGCTAAGCTGCATTAAACTTCATGTTTTAATTGAACAAATCGCAACCACGACAACAGGTTTTATTATTATTTTAAAAATATTTACCGCAACAAACTTCTTAAACAATAGACAACTATAATCCAAACAGGATAACAAACTCACTTCTTACTCCATCTTGCACTGTCAGACTAATTATGAGAAGTAGAATGCACTGATCAAATAGGAACTCCGGAAAGATAGTCAGGTCACTAATGGGAGACATGAACGCCAAACTGGGACCAGATAACACAGGAAGAGAACTCATCATGGGTGGAAAAGCTCTCGGAGAAATGAATGAAAACGGAGAACTCTTCGCCGACTTCTGCGCCTTCAACGAACTAGTGATTGGTGGCAGCGTATACAAGCACAAAGATATCCACAAGGCTACATGGGTGTCACCAGATGGGAGAACCAAAAACCAAATTGACTTCATCTCAATATCAAGGAAGTGGAGGCGCACCTTACTGGACACAAAAGTAAGAAGAGGAGCAGACGTTGGCTCAGATTACTATCTCGTACAAGGGACAATCCAAATCAAATTAAAAGCTTACAGGGAAACAGGAGCTGCAGGTAGACCACAAGCCAAGTTCAACACTCAAAAACTGAAGGACCAGGATACAAAGGACACCTTCATTGCAAGCATAAGGGACAAAGCCGAGTAATTGCGAAAACTTCTTACTCCATCTTGCACTGTCAGACTAATTATGAGAAGTAGAATGCACTGATCAAATAGGAACTCAGGAAAGATAATCAGGTCACTTTAAAACATCGTTAGTCGTAAAGTCACGTTGAAGACAACAGCTGTGATTACAATTAAAAACTTTAAAAACCCTCAAAATCAGTAAAATGTTGAAAGTCATCCTTAAACAATTTACTGGAAGTCCTAAATCCATTGTTTCCCACACACAGTGTGATACATAATCCATTCTACCACGATTACGCATATCATCGGGGATAACTGGAAGCCTTGTCTTACTTATTACTCTTAAGTCTGTGTAGAGAATATATGAATATAGTAAGATCCGGATTTTCAACTCCGATGTGAAGTCAGTCAGTGCTACTCACTATACGGATCAGAGACTTGCACTGCGCGTCGTAAAGGGCATCTCAAACAAACTTCAGACCTTCATCAACAGTTGTCTTCGCTCAATACTCAAGATCATATGGCCGGCCAGAAAACATCCGCAACAGGAATCTCTGATAATGAGCGAACCAACCAGGAAACGATTGTGAAACAAATAGGCAGGAAGAAATGGCGATGGATTGGATTGGCCACACGCTGAGGAAAGTATCAAGTGACATCACTAGACTAGCCATTGCTCGAGTGGAACCCGAAAGGGAAGCGGGTGGCGAGTTGTTGGTCAGTGCGAGGGTGACTTGGAAGAGGTCATGTGAAGAGGAGATGAAAGCATGTGGGCAGACTTGGAGTGGGGTGGAAAAGTTGGCAGAAAACCGAAGGCAATGGAGACGCTCAGCTGAAGCCCTATGTTCCTCTAGGAATTAAAGGATATAATAATAACAATTGTCTTATTCCTCTATTGACTTCCAACGCCTCACAGTACACAGTTAACAGAGCAATGAACTGTGCTCGAAACGCCACCTGTAAATATTACGTTAGTACACTGTGAGAATTAATCAAAATAGATTTTACGCACCATGGAATTACACTATTCTCTACCACAGTTCACAAGTTCTATTCTTATAATCATCAAACTAAGTTACAAATCTTCTGCATGATATATATATATATATATAGACTAAACTTTGTTTCCCCACGTAGTAAGTCCGAAAACGGCCGGAAATCCCACTCCTTCAAAAAGTAAAAAATGTAAGTATCACTGCTACTGAACAGTCAGTCACATCTCAAGCTTGAATCCCTGCGTTCCGATCGGAACACAAAGGAATAAAATAACAAAGTAATGAATTAAAATCCTGAATCCTGTTACTATTAAGTTATTGTCAAGTGTGTTGCATTGTTGATCACATATACGTTCCAGTTCGTTTTGTAACTTCAAAGACTCTGACGGTTTAAGAAAATGTCAGATGTTGTTCGCTGAATTCGTTCTCATTTCATCTCTTTGTTTGTTTTTGTTTTCTTGAAAATCAAAGGAAATCGTCTTCAGCCGAAATGTTATAAAAATAAAAATACAATTTTCCTGTTTTACTTTGTCTAGAGGTTTACTAAGCAATAGTGAAATCTGCGTGTAACTAATTTCCTGACTCTTATCATAAGTGTATTCAGCACTAGTCCTTTGAACGTTTCACCTCAGTCACAGAAACTTTTAGGACATATTCGACTTGCGATACACATGAACACAGTAGATCGAGTTGTTTACAGGGTAAACCAATAAATCTGAATTGTGAGCCTTTATGGATTTCGTCTTCACTATTGAACTGCCTATTTATGTATCCAAATACTGTCAATTATTCTGATTATTTGTTACAGGATTTCATCATGAATTAACATCAGTTACAGAACGCCTAGAAAACATAGGAGTACTGAACAACTGTCTCGTCCTAGTATGGGTCCCTTCAACAGTTTGCGACCACCGGGATTCAAACTCAACACCTTCTGGTTACAAGGCGAGCTAGCTTGCAGAGCATTAAGCCACTGTAAACCCTTCCAACGGCCCATGAATTCCAACTTCTGCCAATTCACGACATAGCGCGACCCCTAGCCAGTGTCTTCGGCGAGTATTTTTCCCCACACTCTACCTGCTGTACCCTACTGGTCGCGACTTCCCACTAGAACCCCAGGTTACTTGCATGAATAGGGTCAGTCGCCAGTGTGCGTCTCATTGATATTCAAGTATTGGTTTGTAGGGATTCGGTTGATTGGTTACAGTATTTCATCATGAGCTGACATCGGTTAGAGAACCATTGGAAAACCAACCTGGGAGAACTGGAATGTATCCCTACAAACCAACACTTGAATAATTTGATCATTCTTATCAGTTCAGTATGTAGAGGTGTGAAAAGTTGAAAAGATACACAGAGAGAGAGAGAGAAAAAAAAAAGAAAAAAGGGAGAAACTCAACTTTACTCAGTTCAGCTTAGATACGATCAATGATCGAATTATTGACAAAGATTTCACAAGCAATACTTCTGAATAAAAGCATAGCTTTGTTCGCGTTTCATTATTACTGCCAGTATTCACCCTTCCTTATGTTATTCAACCTAGAAATCTATGATACTAGTGAAAATAAGTACTAAAAGGTAGAAATGTCAACAAATAAAATGTCAAAATAAATTTGTGTTTTTAACTATTTCTAACTATTTATCAATTTTCAGGACAAAGATAACAAAGGCGATAAATACACTTTTATTTAGGCACATTGTATGTGTACCTATAGAGAGGTTAGTGTACGGACATAACTACCCTGAATGACCTTCAAAACTGCCTAGATTTTATCAGTTTGTTTCCATTTGTCTGAATTCACTAATCAAAACAGAGATAAACTGAATCTCTTAGATGTATAGAAAACAAATGTTTGCAGAACAACAAATGGAGTTTAGCCTATATTTGCTTAAATCTCACTGTTTGTTATTATTAGCCATTTAGGTAACACTATTTGTCTTTGTTGTAATGTTATCAGCATAGTTACCATCTGATAATAATCTGCACTCAGTGGCATGAATAAGCTAATTATGTTCAACAATTTTGAGTTGAAAAAAAACAGATCAAAGCTTAGCTACATACATCCTATCCTATACACACTAATACTGTTTATTGGATATCTAGTGTGTAGTGTACCACTTATATATATATATCAGGCATAAAATGGACTCACACAAAAAACTTGGAGGACCTGGACTTCGCCGATGATATATGTCTGATTTCCCACAAACTGGAAGATATCCAAGTGGAAAGTAATAAGCTGGCAGAAGAAGCATCCAAGGAAGATGTGACTTAAGGTGAACATTGATAAAACAGAGGTGATGGAGATTCCTGGCCAACACCAACACCACCACCACCAACAACAACAACAGACAACAATCAGCCAGCATAAACGGGAGGAACCTGGAAGAAACAACCTCCTACACCTACCCACCTACCTGGGAAGCATCGTTTCAACTACAGGCGAGCGGAACTGATGAGGATATCAAAGCAGCGAGAATCGGGAAAGCAAGACAAGCTTTCATTACTCTTAAGTCTGTGTAGAGAATATATGAATATGAATATAGTAAGATCCGGATTTTCAACTCCGATGTGAAGTCAGTCAGTGCTACTCACTATACGGATCAGAGACTTGCACTGCGCGTCGTAAAGGGCATCTCAAACAAACTTCAGACCTTCATCAACAGTTGTCTTCGCTCAATACTCAAGATCATATGGCCGGCCAGAAAACATCCGCAACAGGAATCTCTGATAATGAGCGAACCAACCAGGAAACGATTGTGAAACAAATAGGCAGGAAGAAATGGCGATGGATTGGATTGGCCACACGCTGAGGAAAGCATCAAGTGACATCACTAGACAAGCCATTGCTCGAGTGGAACCCGAAAGGGAAGCGGGTGGCGAGTTGTTGGTCAGTGCGAGGGTGACTTGGAAGAGGTCATGTGAAGAGGAGATGAAAGCATGTGGGCAGACTTGGAGTGGGGTGGAAAAGTTGGCAGAAAACCGAAGGCAATGGAGACGCTCAGCTGAAGCCCTATATTCCTCAAGGAATTAAAGGATATGATATATATATGTAGGTCGACTAACATACCTATATTTTATTATAAAAAGACTGATAGCACAGGGCATATTACTAACTCATTCAAAAGACATGATTATGACAGAACTAGTATTTCGACACATCTGCTCTGATTTATTTGAATAGCTTAGCAAAATGTTTTCTATCATCGCAGTAACTCCGTAGTAATCTTCTGTTCGAGCGGCTTGGCAAAATCAGTCTTTTCCAGACAACCTAGGCTTCGTATGGATCTTCGCTTACCTTCAAAGTAAGACACTAAACATTTGACAAAAGACATTGACGGATAAGAACAGACACCAAGACTTAATTATAATACCTGAACCATATTTAAGTATATATTTATTTAAACACCTCAGACCAACCTGAAGACGTGCGCGTGTTTACAAATTGCAGTTCGATTGGTTTATTATTATTAATAAATTTATTAAGCCCGTTGACAAAACACTCCATCGTATATAGAAATAACTTGACAAGTGAAGTATACTTCATCGACCGAGTGGCTGAATGTTCATGATTTACCTTGACTAATGTTGAATGCAAAGAAAGGATTTACCATAAGCACAAAACATGTACTGAATGTGTTGTGTAATATCACTTAACTCACTAAGTGCTTACGTCGATTGACTAAAAAGAATCAATATTTGTGTTTTTTTTTAATAAAACGACTCATTATTGGTTGACAAATTGTTGTGTTAAAGAAACATGTTGGTGACTTCGAAAATTTAATTTTCGATGAAATAGAAATAATCTTGAAGTTTTCATGTTCATTCTTTCGCTAATCAACATTGACTTTTCTTTTAAAAAAAGGATATTTACGGTTTAATTATCATATCACACTGAGACAATTGGTCAAACTAAAGTCTACACAAAGTATGTGGATCGATATTAAATCAAAATTAAGCAATCCATAATTAGTTATTAGAACATATAGTACTGTTGATAGATTTTTATACATGAATCTAAGTTACACCATTATTGATGAGCCCTAGATAATTTGAAATTAGTTTCCATGACGCTCCATAAGATTATTTTTTTACAACATGCTTACTGTTTGAGAGGATTTCTGTTAGTTTCAATCTTTTTCATGCTTGTCGCTGGAGTGGAGTCTTACATAGTCATTAACTGGGATCAGTGATCATTCATCCCTTCAGTCTGCCAGGAGTTCTTAGGTCGTAAACTGCTGAATGTGTTAAACTTGTCCATTGTACCTGTGCATTAGGCATTCGTTTGCTTCCCCCACCCCCACCCCGGTTTTATTTATTGTATTAAAAAGCTTCTTGTGTTCATTTTTAATTTTGCGCCTTCAGAGAGGGGGAAAGAGACAAACAGATGAACAGACAAGGGAAACAGCTGTTTAGTGCACCACGGTTCTCACTGATTCTCTTAGAGATGCTGGTTGCTGATGAAATGTATGCTGAAATCCTCCCTTCTGTTTTCATGCCTGCAAGAGTCGTCAGTCGGGGGCTGTTGTATTAAAGTGCGGTGTACGAGTAGGGGATAGTGATTGGGATCCCATATCCATGGGAATACTAGAGAGTCTACACTGCGTATTCGCCTTATGCAAATTCACCTGTTTTCTAGTAGTGGAAGAAGTCATGAGATGGTTCTAACTCGTATAAGACTGTAGATAATGTGTTTATCATTGGTTAAGTGACTGGTTTATTCTCATCGCAAACTGTGCACAATAACCTACCCTCTGACTCCCACAATATGAATATTGTCGACAACATCTAGATCCTCAGTATGACGGAATTCATAAACTGTGCTCTAGAAAAAATGATCTAGTATAGCCTTTTGACTTATTACAGCCTAGGAGACTTTACAGTTTCACAAAACAGTTAGTTATCTTAAGTTAATGTATGTAAAGGCCAAACATATGTTCAACTTATGATGAAGCGTATTTAGGCGTGGAAGACATTTTTCTACTGCACAAAAATACATACCTTAATATTCCAAACATTTTAAATTTACACAATTCAGTCACCTGAATGATGTCAATTAAAATGACGTCAAATATCCCTTCAGTATTAGAATTTTGTCCACTAAGGGTAAGTAATAGACATCTCTGATGCTATGCGAACGTCAGCCTGAATTCACAAATGTCATTGCAGAACATTTTGTGGCATTATAGATTCTCTAATTGAAATTTAAAACGAAGCAGGTTGTGCAATGAATTTTAGCCATAATAATAATGGTAATAAGTAAATAGATTTTCGAGTGTCGATTTTTAAGGAAGTGAATGGTTTGAGGTTTGACCACGAAGTGATGCCAGTTAGAGAACTATTGAAAACCAAAGAGTATTCCACCCATGAAGCAAAAGGCAATGGCACTATACGTATATCGCTAAATGGAAAAAGTTGGAATTTTCACACTACTGGATTCCGTACCGAAACCCTCATAGTCAGTGACTAGGCTGGTATCCTGGAGGTTGTCAGTTTAGCCCTGAATAAGAGGTTATGACTGAGTACTGCTGAAGAATCCCAAACTAGAATGAAACACTTGTTGAGCAGAGCTTGATTTTCGGTGGGGGTTCTGTTACTGATGTCAGTTCGTGATCATACTTGCTATAGTCAAATTTCTGAGGAAATGTACGTTGACGAGAGCCATGAAAATGGCATCATTACACAGACAAGGTAGTAGTCCACAGTTTAGGAAAGAAATGATAAGAGTGAATGATGACAATGATCAATGAACAAAGCATATTCTTTTCCACAGCTCCTTAATCATGTCTCACAGTTATGTGTCCATAATAATTAAAGAATTATTGTTATCAGCAACATTAGTGTTTTCTCTTAAATAATATAGAATCAGTGATATCAGTAGACTACAGTTCAAAAGCATCTGCAAGTGATACTATACTTCAATATAACACTAAACTAAATATCGAACAAATTTAGGAAAGTAACACAGAATTTATGAATTTTTAGGCTTGGTAGCAGCCCAGGGTAGCAGTAGTGGCTGGCTAGACTCGCTTCTTTTACAGTCAGAGCTTCGGTCGATTTAAGCGAATTGCAGTGACCTCTGCTGCTTGGAGTATTTGGTATCTCGAGACCTTTGGTCGATAGATGGCCTGTTTAGAAGTGGCGATTTAATATATAGAACTGTTGACGGTTTTAACAACACCTCTATTTGGCCACATTGGTAGGAGTTCCTGAGCACAACAAAATTAACTTCCTAGAGCAACGGACAATAAGACTAACTCCACTGGAGCAGTTAAACTGATAACTGTTTAGCCTGGTTACTTCATCTTTCAGTTTCGGAATCAAAACTGGTCGTCTGGAAAATATAAGCTGCAGTTTACCAATATTCATTGCTATTTGAATCGATTTTCTCAACGTGTTGGTTGTACTTTAAACTTGAATTGTAGTCATAATTATAGAGAGAGTATTCTTGTTAACAGATACAGAGGAATTCTTTTCTACTCACTTGGTCATGTGTTTAGTAACAAACTTTTCAGGGTAGACGTCTACATTTCGTGTGTCATATACAAGCTTAAGTTCATCTTCAATTGTATATTCTGATTATAGAGCTCTGACCATATATCTGTGAGTCTTTACCAAATATCTTCTATGCCGAAGAGGAAACAAAAGTTGTGAAAACGTGTATATTGACCCGTCTAATTACTTTTCTTACGGCTACTTTCCCATTCATCACTAGTGCTTAAAAGATTTTGTGCAGGAACCAATAATCACTCTCGATATCTGCTCTCATGTACCAGTGGGAGTGTGTTATTCAGGTATTAAATGTGGTCAGTAATCAAAATTAAACGACAATACTCACGCTGACGTATTATAAATTAACTGGTATGAAAATTGGATTAGCCTATGAATTCAATTTTGATTTTATCGTTGACTGATTTGACCGAAATGTAGGGCATCGATTCACATGTCGGCTTAACTTACCACTGATTCTTATTAACACACCATTCAGAAAGATGTTACTGTAATATTGAGAAAGTATGCTTTAATGATGAAATTTCCTTAAAATTGTAACCTTCTCATTTTTTTAGATTTTAGATCACTAACCAACATTAGACAGAGAGCCATTGAGAATTAATCAGTACTAGACATCTATTTCATCTTCTTTTGGGAGACAGATTGGCTGACTGACTTCCCTTAGGCTTTGACAAGCCCGCGTCATTTCTCCTCACCGATTCCACGGAGGAATAAGTATGTTTTTTTTATATTTTTGTATTTTTACTGTTTTTCTTGTGCGTTGAAGTTTCTGCAGTAGTGTGGTTGATTTTCTGGGGTAAGGTTGCTAGCCTGATTGCCAATCCTCCCTGTGTTTCCTGGTTAGAAAACTAGCGAGCTAGTAAACTAGGCGAGGTAAGGCATGATACACTATCATCACTCCTACATCAGTTTGGAAATCTGCTGCACTCCACCACAACATAAACAAAAAGATTCGGATTTTCAACACAAATGTTAAGACAGTAAGTTCTTTCATATAGGTCAGGAACTTGGAGTTTGCGTCACGAAAAGCACTTCTAACAGGCCACTGCAGACTTTTATCACTAACAGCTACCTTCGCTGGCTCCATATTGAAAGTGAAATGGACAATGAGAAAGAACTGGCAATAAAAAACTGTGGAAACAAACCAACCAGCAAGAACCCATTAGTCAACAAATCTGTTGACAGGAATGGAAGGCGCACGAACTTTGAAAGGGAGTTAATTTTACACGCTCTTGTTTATTATCGGCTTTTGTTGTGTTATACTCTCCAAAAGTCCACAGATTTAACTTTAAATCAGTTTATTCTGATCGAAGTTAGTTTACCTTCCAGATTTCAGTCTATAAAATTATAGGAAGTTGTGTTCTTATAACAAAATAGCTACATATATCTACCTTTGTGCACTCATTAGCTTTTATCACTGATTTATAAAGGTTATATATATTTGAAGTTGTATTTAATTTTTCCTGGTTTGTTTTAAATAAAATGCCTATCAAAATAAACCTCTGCGGAAGGGCTATGTGCCAGTTTCCAGTGGATGAGGGAATGCAGTGTGATAACTGCAAGAGATGGTTTCACAGTATGTGCACGAACCTTACTCTAGCAGCATACAAACGCTGCTGCAAACCTCTAGCAAACTGGTTGTGCAACGACTGCTGTAGTACAACTAAACTCCGTATTACAGAAGCCATTGCTACTCTCAGTGGGGCTTTAAAGCTCATGGACTGCAAGCGTCCTCCACCACAGAAGAATACCGACTATTGCTCAGATAACGATGACGTGACTAGCGTCATTGACAAAACAGCACATGTCCCCGATGCGACCTTGCCAATAAGTGAGTGCCCTACAGCACAGAAGAACACCCACCACATTCCAGACACCCAGGCTTCCCCCACGATACTGGATAAGCCCTCCAGTGACAGTAATGGAAAGACTGCCGTGAAGAAGAGGCGTACCAGGGGTCGAAAACCTGCAGCTCCAGTCGCCCAGGGACTGGCGGAACAAGCCTCATCCACACCGGTGAGCAGCAGACAGATAAACCCCATTACGATTAGCGAGGAGGACGCCAATGAATGGCGCAATGTAGTCTCTCGCAAAAAGCGAGATAAGGATAACACTTTGGCAACACCCCCCAAGAAGGATAGAAACATACCTACGCCTCAGAGCAAGAAAGTCACGGAAAGCAAACCCGATCTCTCTGACAGGTCTCTCATTCTCCACAAAGTGGAGGAGTCACTGGCCCTCGATCCTAAGGCCAGATTCGAGCATGACCTTAACTTGGTCAAGCCCCTTTTAGACAAGCTACTGCCACAAACAGTATCAGGCATTACTATACACAGCGTATACAGAATAGGTCAAAAGCCTGACCCTACAGTAAGTGAGCCTGTACGTCTCCTCAAAGTCGTACTAAACTCTAAAGCAGAGAGGGATGCTATTCTAAGCAACTCTCATATTCTCAAAGGATCAGGGATATATGTCCGCGCTGACTTAAGCCTAGCAGACCGTGTCAAAAGACAGGCTGCGGCACTAGAATTAAGTGAGCGACGCCGGAACGGCGAGAAGAACCTTAAGATTAAGGGTTTTCGGGTTGTCCGAGTTCGCAGTTTAATGATCCCGAAACCTCTGTGGGTGGGCCGGGGAAGCACCAATCTGAATTAACAGTCTGCTACACAAACGCCCGCAGCCTGTTAAATAAAAGGACTGAGCTGGTTAACATGATAGAACTCGGAAACCCGGATGTAATTATTATCACAGAGACATGGCTCACACCCGATGTCACTGACAACGAAGTTAACCTGCCAAACCGCAAAGGAGGTGGCGTAGTCATCTACCTCAAGAAAGGTTAACCGTGCGTAGTATCGAAGCACTCGCCCACGAAAGTGAGTCGTGCGAACTTCTACGCTGCAGACTTAAATGCATAGGCCAAGACATTGACCTCATTGCTGTGTACCGCAGTCCTGACTGCAGTGCAGACGACTTCCTAATAGAGAAGCTAGGCTCCTGGACTTCAAAATGTCGAAGTCTCGTAGTCGGCGACTTCAACGCCCCAACAGTTGACTGGTCGAGCCTAACAACTCCATCTTCAGTCAACTCCTTTGATCATAAACTGCTAGAATGCAGTATATCGCTAGCCCTAGTCCAACATATCATTAAGCCCACGCGCTATGACTCACAGCACTCCTCGACAACTCTGGACCTAGTGTTCTCCACGGTGAGGATGTGGATCTCATACAACATCTTCCTCCGTTAGGAAGAAGTGACCATGCTGTGCTCACTTTCAAGTTCACAGCAACGGCAGCAAGGGCCAAAACCCCAGCTCGACCAAACGTTTGGAAAGCTGATATAAATGCGATCGTCTCAGCAGCCAACTCAGTAAACTGGTACATCAACCCAGAGTCCCAAGTAGAAGCCGCATGGAACCAATTTAAGCAACTTTACGCCCAAGTAACTGTACCTTTCATCCCTTGGTCTGTTCCAAAGGGTCGGAAACATTCCCCCCCCTTGGATAAACCGGGAGATTCGTAAGTTACTCAGACGTAAACGCAAATGTTGGAACCTGTTTGCCACACTTGAGACTTCTGAGACCAGGGAATTATATAATACTGCTAGAAATAAAGCTATCGCAGAAATCCGCCAATCAAGGATGAAGTTCGAGACACACCTGGCTCAAAATGCAAAGGCACAACCTAAGAAAATTTTCTCGTACTTGAATTTCAGGAATAAAACATCCAATGGTGTCCCAAACCTGATTATTGACAAAGATACAATCGAAGAAGATCAAGAAAAAGCAGAAGCAATGGCAAACTACTTCTCCCAAGTCTTCACTCAGGAGTCATCACTGCCTATAGGATCAGCTCTGGCTGCATCAGAAGAACATGGGATAGATTCCGTTGACATCGACCAAGGCATCGTGCTCAACTGCTTAATGAAACTAGATGCAGGAAATCAATGGGTCCTGAAAGTCTTCATCCAAGGCTTCTCAAGGAGCTATCAGCCCACATAGCCGGCCCCTTGACCACGATCTTCAAGCTATCTCTCCTAAATGGAGTGTTGCCACGTGATTGGAAAGACGCCATAGTAACCCCATCCACAAAGGAGGATCAAGACAAAGCCCTTCAAATTACAGGCCTATCAGTCTCACCAGCACTTTAATCAAGACACTGGAAAGAATTATCAAGAAAAGCATCATGGCTTATCTGGAAAATAGCAGCTTGTTATCTGGAGCACAGCATGGCTTCCGGAGGAACCTCTCATGCCTGTCAAATCTCCTGACTGCAAGAGAAAGCTGGGTCAAATCAAAGGACAACAGAAGACCCGTTGACGTCGTCTTCATAGACTTCAGTAAAGCCTTTGATAAAGTACCTCACAAAAGACTACTCATGAAATTGGAAAGTCTTGGTATCAAAGGCAGATTACTAGACTGGCTCAGGGAATTCCTCATAGATAGGAGGCAGAGGGTTAGGATCAACTCAAAACTCTCCTCTTGGACAGCAGTAAGTAGCGGAGTGCCACAAGGCACGGTTCTCGGTCCTCTCCTTTTTATTCTGTATATCAATGAGTTACCTCTGCTCACCGACTCCCCTATGGTCCTATACGCAGATGACTTAAAAATTTGGAGAGAGCTGAAGGGCAACAGTGATACGTTCACATTGCAAGAGGACCTCAACAAATTGTCAGAGTGGTCTGTTGAATGGATGCTCCCGATCAATGTGGCAAAATGTGCAACCATGCGCATTGGACAATCAAGCACAAGCCCTACGAATTAGAGGGAATAACACTTCCATCAGTTCAGACTCACTTGGACTTAGGTGTCATAGTTAGCCACGACTTAAAAACTACAGCACACTGTCGCGCGGTGGCTGCACGTAGTTTCAGGTCCTTATGGGCGATTCGCAGAGCCTTTACAAGAATTACCAGAGATATGTTCACCTCCTTATACACATCTCTGGTTAGGTCAAGACTGGAAAACTGCATCCAGGCCGCCAGTCCTTGTCTAAAAGGGGATTCACACATTCTAGAAAGTGTTCAAAGGAAGGCAACACGTATGGTTCACGGCATAGCTAACTTATCATACGAGGAAAGACTAGATAGTTTAAATCTCTTCTCACTGTCATACCGTAGGCAGAGAGGAGATTTAATCACAATGTTTAAAATTTTAAATAATGACTACGGACCTGACCTATTCTCTCTTTTCCTTCCCACCAGGTCGGAACACCTTAGAGGACATAGCAGGAAAGTTCAAAAGCCAAGGAGAAATCATATTGCTGTTGAGTACTGGTTCTCACATCGAGTCATAAACTCTTGGAACCGACTCCCAGAAGAAGTGGTGTCTGCAACCTCAACTGATTCGTTCAAGAAGGGTTTGGACAACCACAGAAATCTACTAGAAAAGGATTAACATAGGCTGCAAGCCTTCTATCCTCAACCAATAAATCTGAAATCTGAATGGAGCTGTATAGGACAGAAGTTGAGAAGAAGGTTGAATGACTTCGCTTGGTAAGCCATCGTTTGAGTGGCACTCGAATTAGAAAGGACGACTGGGTTGCGTGACCAAGTGTGATATGGAGGAGATCGTGTGACGGGTAGGAGATGAGAGCCTATGGGCAATGACTTGGTATATCGCCCTTGAATTGTGGCCGTATATACAGTGGCTTCTTGTTTACAGATAGTGAGTTGTGTGTTTCTTGATAACTTTTTCGGGATAGCTATTTTCGATCAAAGTATCATATACAATCCTTAATTCATCTTCAATTACTTCTTCTGAGCTTATAGCTCTGCCTCTGTGGCTGAGGGTCTTCACTAAATTTCTTTTGTACTTGATAGGAACGAAGCTGTGAAAAGGTGTATACTGTCCTGTCCAAGTACTTTTCTTATGCAAATTTCTTCTTATGTTACCATCTGTATTTCTTGTAAGGAGGACATCCAGGAAGGCAATTCTCTCATGAGGTTCCCCTTCGCATGTGAACTTCATGGCCGAATGTACTTCACTGAATCCAGTAATTACTGTAGTACTACCCGAATCATAATCACAAAGGATGTAGGTGTATTCCATATACCGCCGATAAAATGAGGACATACAGATAACGTTATTTAAAGATCCGTTTTCTAGCTTACTTATAAAAAGGAAATCAGCCTAATGAAACAAAAATGAGGAGCCCATGGCCACCAGATCCAATTGCCTGTAAAGCGTGCCGTCAAGTTTGAAGTTTACAATCATGCTACATCTTAATAACAATTAAAATAAGATTTCAGTGAGAATGCCGATGTTTATCGACTGGTTATCCAATTGATCACATATGTAATTAACAGTTTCTATTATAAGCACATTTGTGAATAACAATGTTATGTTCACGGATATCATGGTTTATTCCATCATATTAATATATATATATATGCATATCAATAGTTATTGGAAGTAGTGTGTCGTCGGTGGCACAGTGGTTAGGACTCTCGCCGACCATGCACATGGTCCGGGATTCGAGCCCACGCCGACACACACCTGATATCTATGGTCGGCCTGCAAAATTTGGGTTACCGATATCCATGCTGAAAATTCCATACATTTACCAAAAATACAGTGTGGAATCAAGCTGTAATCAAAAAGAAATAGTGAATGTGGAATTCAGTCCAGAAATCAACAGACTGACATCAACAGATTGTTCACTACCATGCTGAGGTGCTCTTTATGTTCATCGTGTGAGCTTATGTTATGGAATATCCTCTGTCCTATCCACTTCACAGTCTGTATTATTTGATGATAAGAACATGTTAATCACTATTTGAAGTAAGGATACTTCACACAACTGAAACATAATACTTTTTTTAATTCTCTCTATGAAGCCGTATATCTCTTCCTTCACCCATTTCTTCTCTGCTTTAAAGGCTAAATTTTGTATTGCAACCATGTGTTCATGAAATAGTCAGTTAATCGGTCTGTCCTTCCGTCCTTTTGGATATCTTTCCTCTTGATAAACTGTGTCATTCGCTTTAATAACAGTTGTGTGTATATGTTTATGCTTGTGTATTCACTGGATGCGATGGAATATTATCACATATTATCACACATAGTCTATTTTTAGTACATTTTTGTTTATTGTTGTATACATTGTTAATCGCTTTCAGTTATGATGATCGTCATTGTCACATGACTACCGGTAATAGGATGGATGGGCAGAACAATAATTCAATCTTGTATTAGTTATTTTCTACATCAATATGAAGATGGATCACGTGTTCTTCCATATGAAAGAGAGTGTAAACAGGGATTGTTTATTTCCAAGTTTGTTTTCATTATTAGAAAGATTCACTGAATGCATTGTGAGAAGATGTACAGTGTAGTGAGTGTTTGTGTGTGTCTAAATATCTCTGTGTGTGTGTGTCTGTGGAACAGTTTGTCATGGTCTCACAGAGGGTGAGAGAGGGAGACTGTCGAATTACTCAAATGTGTTTTGTAATTCGATATTGGAGTGGTCCTTACATAATGAGTGAGTAGTGAGAGTGCAGGAGGTTGACGAGATGCTAAGATAGAAGACTCATACATCCTTTTTGAGTTCGGTGAACTGATCTGAACTGAACTCTATAGCTATTTCTATGTACTGAAATTCGTTCCAATGTATTTTGATGATGAGTGTATTCTGCTCTTCAAATAGTTCGGTCCGTCGTGTTTTCCACCACACACAGATCTAGAGGACTTTGTTTTCTTCGGAAATCAGGTCTTCTACTGTACTGTCATCTGAATGTGTTGTTCCTAGTTTTCTGTTAGCCTCTTGGTTTCAGTCCTAGTCGTTATGTAATTCTTGTAATGATGTTTGACATTATGACTGGATACAAATTGTGGCAGTGTGGGATCTGTTTGTCTCTGCAGATGACAGAAGTACGCCGAAGTAATGTGTGAGGTAATTTCTGTAGGACACAATGTGACAGGATATACAAGGTTTCGACCCGGGATTCGATGAGAAGTTGAATAAAACATGAATGCCTCTCTCCTCAACTTCTCAACATTTTTGAACTATATCACAAACAGTCTGAAGACATTGATTTTTTCATTGTCTTGAGGAGCTAGCTCATCCAGGTTGTTTGAAACTATAGTTAAAGATTTCATCGATTGATACCAGGTTGTATACTACCACCTCCTACTCTCTATCAACCTGATGCAATACTATTAGCTAACACTGCTTGGTACACACGATACTTGTCTTACCTATCTCAATCGACAAAGCTTCATGATCTTTCCACTCACCTTCACTTCTCAGCTAGGCCTCCATTGAAATGATTTTCCTCAACACCAGTCTCCTTCTGTCAAGTAATTAGTGTACAAGTTTCAGTATCTTAATTCTCCTTTTCAATGTAATTCTTGGTTTCATTTTTCTTTTCTTTCTTGATATCTTGTAAATTCGAAAAAAGACATAATCATTGTGAACAGCCATGTGTAAATGATGAAAAGTTTCCGAATTGTTTACTAATCGATATATTATTAAATCACATTCCTGTTAAGAAAAGAAATCAATTCAACACACTCACACACACACACACACACACAGAGAATTGCAAAGTATGCACAATTGATTGGCTTGAGTAAATAATGAGTAGAATGAGAATTCCAGAGGTAAAATTGGAAGGATAAACAATCAATTCTTAGATTAATCAAGAAAGAAAACAATTCGTCAAAACACAGACAAAGCGCAGAATGAATAAAGACATTCCAATGAGGGGAAGAATAAATGGCAATCAACTAGAAAGAAGCTAGTTAATATCAAATATTCACAGTACATTCTATCCAACTGTCAGTTACATTGAAGCAAAGTTTAATCTTGGAGTACCCTAATCGCTTCTGAGTGTATTTTCAGCTGAATTAATCGCGTAAGCGATTTCAGAAAAACAACAGATTGAAAATGACTTACTTCTAAATAAAAAAACATTAGATTGTTATGCTTTAATTATGTAGATTTTGCACCTCTTTTTATTTTATTTTTATTTTTTTTATTTTTGATTTACAGCTTGGTTCCACACTGTATTTTTGGTAAATGTATGGAATTTTCAGCATGGATATCGGTAGCCCAAATTTTGCAGGCCGACCATAGATATCAGGTGTGTGTCGGCGTGGGCTCGAATCCCGGACCATGTGCATGGTCGGCGAGAGTCCTAACCACTGTGCCACCGACGCACACAAAGCGTTTGTCGGAGGTGGGATTTCAGTGTTCAGATTTGTTCACAACAAGTGAATACTTGCAGAACTAACTCACTACTACTCACATGATCTCAAATTAAACTTCTTATATAATACTCCCAATCAAAGCATATTTTTGAGCTTTTGCATTATTGAAAATTTACATTTCATTAGATGGATGAAAGTTGCCCGGAAGAAATTCTGGACACAAGTTCTGTTGATATTCGTCAGCAAGGTGTATTTTCTATCTCAAAGAAATTTATACACCTGTAGTACACCATGCACAGTATCGAAATAAAATTTGGTCTAGAATACATAGATCATGCATAGAATCAGCTTATTAATAACTACATAAACATCTAGTCCACTTGAAGATACTTTAGGTGTTCTGAGCTTTGTTTTTAGAGGTCCACATCAGATCATACTTCGACTCCAGATTGCACTTCTTTATTTCACCGGTAACACGCACATCCTCTTAGTTCGTAATCCAGCCATACTACCCAGATAAGTTCGGAAATCATTTTCTTTAAACTAACCTTGACATTTCTGCTATTTTAATATACTGCTCATCAGAGTATATTTTCAGATAACTGAGTATTTCTGATTTGTGTTTTTTATACCAGTACTTACAGGTCAGATGGAGTACTGATTAAGTGGATACTTAGACATTTTGTGTTTATTAAGGCTGGTATAGTGTAGTATGTCAACAACACAGCCAATACCATACACACCTACAAGATGTATCTAGAAAGTGAGTTCATGGGAAGAAATAAGGCAATAGAAGAAACCTTATGAACTCTGAATTGACAAGTGTTCATTTCCAGTTTGACTTAAGATTTCACTATATACAAATGAATTCAGATATAATTAACTGACAAGCCAATCCTAAGTCCCTTTTGCCAAGCACTGTGAAAACAAATATCTTGCCAGTTGATCAATGGAAAGTAGACTGAATTTTTTTTGTTTGATAATGTACGACGTATAGATGCAGTTTATTTGAGTCTAACTGATGTCATACTTATTGATGGATGTCATCTATAATAACCTGTGAGCCCATATATATATGTCGAAATTACATGTGAGAATCACAAAATTTGTTTTGTTATACTGTGAAGACCATTCTTTCTTGTCTAAATGTATCACCATATCATACCATAGGTCAGGAACTTGGAGTTTGCGTCACGAAAAGCACTTCTAACAGGCCACTGCAGACTTTTATCACTAACAGCTACCTTCGCTGGCTCCATATTGAAAGTGAAATGGACAATGAGAAAGAACTGGCAATAAAAAACTGTGGAAACAAACCAACCAGCAAGAACCCATTAGTCAACAAATCTGTTGACAGGAATGGAAGGCGCACGAACTTTGAAAGGGAGTTAATTTTACACGCTCTTGTTTATTATCGGCTTTTGTTGTGTTATACTCTCCAAAAGTCCACAGATTTAACTTTAAATCAGTTTATTCTGATCGAAGTTAGTTTACCTTCCAGATTTCAGTCTATAAAATTATAGGAAGTTGTGTTCTTATAACAAAATAGCTACATATATCTACCTTTGTGCACAGATTGAAAATGACTTACTTCTAAATAAAAAAACATTAGATTGTTATGCTTTAATTATGTAGATTTTGCACCTCTTTTTATTTTATTTTTATTTTTTTTATTTTTGATTAACAGCTTGATTCCACACTGTATTTTTGGTAAATGTATGGAATTTTCATTATGGATATCGGTAGCCTAAATTTTGCAGGCCGACCATAGATATCAGGTGTGTGTCGGCGTGGGCTCGAATCCCGGACCATGTGCATGGTCGGCGAGAGTCCTAACCACTGTGCCACCGACGACACACTACTTCCAATAACTATTGATATGCATATATATATATATTAATATGATGGAAAAAACCATGATATCCGTGAACATAACATTGTTATTCACAAATGTACTTATAATAGAAACTGTTAATTACATATGTGATCAATTGGATAACCAGTCGATAAACATCGGCATTCTCACTGAAATCTTATTTTAATTGTTATTAAGATGTAGCATGATTGTAAACTTCAAACTTGACGGCACGCTTTACAGGCAATTGGATCTGGTGGCCATGGGCTCCTCATTTTTGTTTCATTAGGCTGATTTCCTTTTTATAAGTAAGCTAGAAAACGGATCTTTAAATAACGTTATCTGTATGTCCTCATTTTATCGGCGGTATATGGAATACACCTACATCCTTTGTGATTATGATTCGGGTAGTACTACAGTAATTACTGGATTCAGTGAAGTACATTCGGCCATGAAGTTCACATGCGAAGGGGAACCTCATGAGAGAATTGCCTTCCTGGATGTCCTCCTTACAAGAAATACAGATGGTAACATAAGAAGAAATTTGCATAAGAAAAGTACTTGGACAGGACAGTATACACCTTTTCACAGCTTCGTTCCTATCAAGTACAAAAGAAATTTAGTGAAGACCCTCAGCCACAGAGGCAGAGCTATAAGCTCAGAAGAAGTAATTGAAGATGAATTAAGGATTGTATATGATACTTTGATCGAAAATAGCTATCCCGAAAAAGTTATCAAGAAACACACAACTCACTATCTGTAAACAAGAAGCCACTGTATATACGGCCACAATTCAAGGGCGATATACCAAGTCATTGCCCATAGGCTCTCATCTCCTACCCGTCACACGATCTCCTCCATATCACACTTGGTCACGCAACCCAGTCGTCCTTTCTAATTCGAGTGCCACTCAAACGATGGCTTACCAAGCGAAGTCATTCAACCTTCTTCTCAACTTCTGTCCTATACAGCTCCATTCAGATTTCAGATTTATTGGTTGAGGATAGAAGGCTTGCAGCCTATGTTAATCCTTTTCTAGTAGATTTCTGTGGTTGTCCAAACCCTTCTTGAACGAATCAGTTGAGGTTGCAGACACCACTTCTTCTGGGAGTCGGTTCCAAGAGTTTATGACTCGATGTGAGAACCAGTACTCAACAGCAATATGATTTCTCCTTGGCTTTTGAACTTTCCTGCTATGTCCTCTAAGGTGTTCCGACCTGGTGGGAAGGAAAAGAGAGAATAGGTCAGGTCCGTAGTCATTATTTAAAATTTTAAACATTGTGATTAAATCTCCTCTCTGCCTACGGTATGACAGTGAGAAGAGATTTAAACTATCTAGTCTTTCCTCGTATGATAAGTTAGTTATGCCGTGAACCATACGTGTTGCCTTCCTTTGAACACTTTCTAGAATGTGTGAATCCCCTTTTAGACAAGGACTGGCGGCCTGGATGCAGTTTTCCAGTCTTGACCTAACCAGAGATGTGTATAAGGAGGTGAACATATCTCTGGTAATTCTTGTAAAGGCTCTGCGAATCGCCCATAAGGACCTGAAACTACGTGCAGCCACCGCGCGACAGTGTGCTGTAGTTTTTAAGTCGTGGCTAACTATGACACCTAAGTCCAAGTGAGTCTGAACTGATGGAAGTGTTATTCCCTCTAATTCGTAGGGCTTGTGCTTGATTGTCCAATGCGCATGGTTGCACATTTTGCCACATTGATCGGGAGCATCCATTCAACAGACCACTCTGACAATTTGTTGAGGTCCTCTTGCAATGTGAACGTATCACTGTTGCCCTTCAGCTCTCTCCAAATTTTTAAGTCATCTGCGTATAGGACCATAGGGGAGTCGGTGAGCAGAGGTAACTCATTGATATACAGAATAAATAGGAGAGGACCGAGAACCGTGCCTTGTGGCACTCCGCTACTTACTGCTGTCCAGGAGGAGAGTTTTGAGTTGATCCTAACCCTCTGCCTCCTATCTATGAGGAATTCCCTGAGCCAGTCTAGTAATCTGCCTTTGATACCAAGACTTTCCAATTTCATGAGTAGTCTTTTGTGAGGTACTTTATCAAAGGCTTTACTGAAGTCTATGAAGACGACGTCAACGGGTCTTCTGTTGTCCTTTGATTTGACCCAGCTTTCTCTTGCAGTCAGGAGATTTGACAGGCATGAGAGGTTCCTCCGGAAGCCATGCTGTGCTCCAGATAACAAGCTGCTATTTTCCAGATAAGCCATGATGCTTTTCTTGATAATTCTTTCCAGTGTCTTGATTAAAGTGCTGGTGAGACTGATAGGCCTGTAATTTGAAGGGCTTTGTCTTGATCCTCCTTTGTGGATGGGGTTACTATGGCGTCTTTCCAATCACGCGGCAACACTCCATTTAGGAGAGATAGCTTGAAGATCGTGGTCAAGGGGCCGGCTATGTGGGCTGATAGCTCCTTGAGAAGCCTTGGATGAAGACTTTCAGGACCCATTGATTTCCTGCATCTAGTTTCATTAAGCAGTTGAGCACGATGCCTTGGTCGATGTCAACGGAATCTATCCCATGTTCTTCTGATGCAGCCAGAGCTGATCCTATAGGCAGTGATGACTCCTGAGTGAAGACTTGGGAGAAGTAGTTTGCCATTGCTTCTGCTTTTTCTTGATCTTCTTCGATTGTATCTTTGTCAATAATCAGGTTTGGGACACCATTGGATGTTTTATTCCTGAAATTCAAGTACGAGAAAATTTTCTTAGGTTGTGCCTTTGCATTTTGAGCCAGGTGTGTCTCGAACTTCATCCTTGATTGGCGGATTTCTGCGATAGCTTTATTTCTAGCAGTATTATATAATTCCCTGGTCTCAGAAGTCTCAAGTGTGGCAAACAGGTTCCAACATTTGCGTTTACGTCTGAGTAACTTACGAATCTCCCGGTTTATCCAAGGGGGGGGAATGTTTCCGACCCTTTGGAACAGACCAAGGGATGAAAGGTACAGTTACTTGGGCGTAAAGTTGCTTAAATTGGTTCCATGCGGCTTCTACTTGGGACTCTGGGTTGATGTACCAGTTTACTGAGTTGGCTGCTGAGACGATCGCATTTATATCAGCTTTCCAAACGTTTGGTCGAGCTGGGGTTTTGGCCCTTGCTGCCGTTGCTGTGAACTTGAAAGTGAGCACAGCATGGTCACTTCTTCCTAACGGAGGAAGATGTTGTATGAGATCCACATCCTCACCGTGGAGAACACTAGGTCCAGAGTTGTCGAGGAGTGCTGTGAGTCATAGCGCGTGGGCTTAATGATATGTTGGACTAGGGCTAGCGATATACTGCATTCTAGCAGTTTATGATCAAAGGAGTTGACTGAAGATGGAGTTGTTAGGCTCGACCAGTCAACTGTTGGGGCGTTGAAGTCGCCGACTACGAGACTTCGACATTTTGAAGTCCAGGAGCCTAGCTTCTCTATTAGGAAGTCGTCTGCACTGCAGTCAGGACTGCGGTACACAGCAATGAGGTCAATGTCTTGGCCTATGCATTTAAGTCTGCAGCGTAGAAGTTCGCACGACTCACTTTCGTGGGCGAGTGCTTCGATACTACGCACGGTTCAACCTTTCTTGAGGTAGATGACTACGCCACCTCCTTTGCGGTTTGGCAGGTTAACTTCGTTGTCAATGACATCGGGTGTGAGCCATGTCTCTGTGATAATAATTACATCCGGGTTTCCGAGTTCTGTCATGTTAACCAGATCAGTCCTTTTATTTAACAGGCTGCGGGCGTTTGTGTAGCAGACTGTTAATTCAGATTGGTGCTTCCCCGGCCCACCCACAGAGGTTTCGGTATCATTAAACTGCGAACTCGGACAACCCGAAAACCCTTAATCTTAAGGTTCTTCTCGCCGTTCCGGCGTCGCTCACTTAATTCTAGTGCCGCAGCCTGTCTTTTGACACGGTCTGCTAGGCTTAAGTCAGCGCGGACATATATCCCTGATCCTTTGAGAATATGAGAGTTGCTTAGATTAGCATCCTTCTCTGCTTTAGAGTTTAGTACGACTTTGAGGAGACGTACAGGCTCACTTACTGTAGGGTCAGGCTTTTGACCTATTCTGTATAGACTGTGCATAGTAATGCCTGAAACTGTTTGTGGCAGTAGCTTGTCTAAAAGGGGCTTAACGAAGTTAAGGTCACTCTCGAATCTGGCCTTGGGATCGAGGGCCAGTGACTCCTCCACTTTGTGGAGAATGAGAGACCTGTTAGAGAGATCGGGTTTGCTTTCCGTGACTTTCTTGCTCTGAGGCGTAGGTATGTTTCTATCCTTCTTGGGGGGTGTTGTCAAAGTGTTATCCTTATCTCGTTTTTTGCGAGAGACTACATTGCGCCATTCATTGGTGTCCTCCTCGCTAATCGTAATGGGGTTTATCTGTCTGCTGCTCACCGGTGTGGATGAGGCTTGTTCCGCCAGTCCCTGGGCGACTGGAGCTGCAGGTTTTCGACCCCTGGTACGCCTCTTCTTCACGGCAGTCTTTCCATTACTGTCACTGGAGGGCTTATCTAGTATCGTGGGGGAAGCCTGGGTGTCTGGAATGTGGTGGGTGTTCTTCTGTGCTGTAGGGCACTCACTTATTGGCAAGGTCGCATCGGGGCCATGTGCTGTTTTGTCAATGACGCTAGTCACGTCATCGTTATCTGAGCAACAGTCGGTATTCTTCTGTGGTGGAGGACGCTTGCAGTCCATGAGCTTTAAAGCCCCACTGAGAGTAGCAATGGCTTCTGTAATACGGAGTTTAGTTGTACTACAACAGTCGTTGCACAACCAGTTTGCTAGAGGTTTGCAGCAGCGTTTGTATACTGCTAGAGTAAGGTTCGTGCACATACTGTGAAACCATCTCTTGCAGTTGTCACACTGCGTTCCCCCATCCACTGGAAACTGGCACATAGCCCTTCCGCAGAGGTTTATTTTGATAGGCACTTTATTTAAAACAAACCAGGAAAAATTAAATACAACTTCAAATATATATAACCTTTATAAATCAGTGATAAAAGCTAATGAGTGCACAAAGGTAGATATATGTAGCTATTTTGTTATAAGAACACAACTTCCTATAATTTTATAGACTGAAATCTGGAAGGTAAACTAACTTCGATCAGAATAAACTGATTTAAAGTTAAATCTGTGGACTTTTGGAGAGTATAACACAACAAAAGCCGATAATAAACAAGAGCGTGTAAAATTAACTCCCTTTCAAAGTTCGTGCGCCTTCCATTCCTGTCAACAGATTTGTTGACTAATGGGTTCTTGCTGGTTGGTTTGTTTCCACAGTTTTTTATTGCCAGTTCTTTCTCATTGTCCATTTCACTTTCAATATGGAGCCAGCGAAGGTAGCTGTTAGTGATAAAAGTCTGCAGTGGCCTGTTAGAAGTGCTTTTCGTGACGCAAACTCCAAGTTCCTGACCTATGGTATGATATGGTGATACATTTAGACAAGAAAGAATGGTCTTCACAGTATAACAAAACAAATTTTGTGATTCTCACATGTAATTTCGACATATATATATGGGCTCACAGGTTATTATAGATGACATCCATCAATAAGTATGACATCAGTTAGACTCAAATAAACTGCATCTATACGTCGTACATTATCAAACAAAAAAAATTCAGTCTACTTTCCATTGATCAACTGGCAAGATATTTGTTTTCACAGTGCTTGGCAAAAGGGACTTAGGATTGGCTTGTCAGTTAATTATATCTGAATTCATTTGTATATAGTGAAATCTTAAGTCAAACTGGAAATGAACACTTGTCAATTCAGAGTTCATAAGGTTTCTTCTATTGCCTTATTTCTTCCCATGAACTCACTTTCTAGATACATCTTGTAGGTGTGTATGGTATTGGCTGTGTTGTTGACATACTACACTATACCAGCCTTAATAAACACAAAATGTCTAAGTATCCACTTAATCAGTACTCCATCTGACCTGTAAGTACTGGTATAAAAAACACAAATCAGAAATACTCAGTTATCTGAAAATATACTCTGATGAGCAGTATATTAAAATAGCAGAAATGTCAAGGTTAGTTTAAAGAAAATGATTTCCGAACTTATCTGGGTAGTATGGCTGGATTACGAACTAAGAGGATGTGCGTGTTACCGGTGAAATAAAGAAGTGCAATCTGGAGTCGAAGTATGATCTGATGTGGACCTCTAAAAACAAAGCTCAAAACACCTAAAGTATCTTCAAGTGGACTAGATGTTTATGTAGTTATTAATAAGCTGATTCTATGCATGATCTATGTATTCTAGACCAAATTTTATTTCGATACTGTGCATGGTGTACTACAGGTGTATAAATTTCTTTGAGATAGAAAATACACCTTGCTGACGAATATCAACAGAACTTGTGTCCAGAATTTCTTCCGGGCAACTTTCATCCATCTAATGAAATGTAAATTTTCAATAATGCAAAAGCTCAAAAATATGCTTTGATTGGGAGTATTATATAAGAAGTTTAATTTGAGATCATGTGAGTAGTAGTGAGTTAGTTCTGCAAGTATTCACTTGTTGTGAACAAATCTGAACACTGAAATCCCACCTCCGACAAACGCTTTGTGTGCGTCGGTGGCACAGTGGTTAGGACTCTCGCCGACCATGCACATGGTCCGGGATTCGAGCCCACGCCGACACACACCTGATATCTATGGTCGGCCTGCAAAATTTAGGCTACCGATATCCATGCTGAAAATTCCATACATTTACCAAAAATACAGTGTGGAATCAAGCTGTCATCAAAAAGAAATAGTCAATGTGGAATTCAGTCCAGTAATCAACAGACTGACATCAACAGATTGTTCACTACCATGCTGAGGTGCTCTTTATGTTCATCGTGTGAGCTTATGTTATGGAATATCCTCTGTCCTATCCACTTCACAGTCTGTATTATTTGATGATAAGAACATGTTAATCACTATTTGAAGTAAGGATACTTCACACAACTGAAACATAATACTTTTTTTAATTCTCTCTATGAAGCCGTATATCTCTTCCTTCACCCATTTCTTCTCTGCTTTAAAGGCTAAATTTTGTATTGCAACCATGTGTTCATGAAATAGTCAGTTAATCGGTCTGTCCTTCCGTCCTTTTGGATATCTTTCCTCTTGATAAACTGTGTCATTCGCTTTAATAACAGTTGTGTGTATATGTTTATGCTTGTGTATTCACTGGATGCGATGGAATATTATCACATATTATCACACATAGTCTATTTTTAGTACATTTTTGTTTATTGTTGTATACATTGTTAATCGCTTTCAGTTATGATGATCGTCATTGTCACATGACTACCGGTAATAGGATGGATGGGCAGAACAATAATTCAATCTTGTATTAGTTATTTTCTACATCAATATGAAGATGGATCACGTGTTCTTCCATATGAAAGAGAGTGTAAACAGGGATTGTTTATTTCCAAGTTTGTTTTCCTTATTAGAAAGATTCACTGAATGCATTGTGAGAAGATGTACAGTGTAGTGAGTGTTTGTGTGTGTCTAAATATCTCTGTGTGTGTATGGAACAGTTTGTCTGAGTGTGCATGGATTACTGGTGTAGATGGACTCAACATCAACCAACTGATGACTTTCGTATTCTAAATATTCGTATTCAAATCGTGGTATGCATTTAGTGAATGTCATGGTGTCATGGTCTCACAGAGGGTGAGAGAGGGAGACTGTCGAATTACTCAAATGTATTTTGTAATTCGATATTGGAGTGGTCCTTACATAATGAGTGAGTAGTGAGAGTGCAGGAGGTTGACGAGATGCTAAGATAGAAGACTCATACATCCTTTTTGAGTTCGGTGAACTGAACTGAACTGAACTCTATAGCTATTTCTATGTACTGAAATTCGTTCCAATGTATTTTGATGATGAGTGTATTCTGCTCTTCAAATAGTTCGGTCCGTCGAGTTTTCCACCACACACAGACCTAGAGGACTTTGTTTTCTTCGGAAATCAGGTCTTCTACTGTACTGTCATCTGAATGTGTTGTTCCTAGTTTTCTGTTAGCCTCTTGGTTTCAGTCCTAGTCGTTATGTAATTCTTGTAATGATGTTTGACATTATGACTGGATACAAATTGTGGCAGTGTGGGATCTGTTTGTCTCTGCAGATGACAGAAGTACGCCGAAGTAATGTGTGAGGTAATTTCTGTAGGACACAATGTGACAGGATATACAAGGTTTCGACCCGGGATTCGATGAGAAGTTGAATAAAACATGAATGCCTCTCTCCTCAACTTCTCAACATTTTTGAACTATATCACAAACAGTCTGAAGACATTGATTTTTTCATTGTCTTGAGGAGCTAGCTCATCCAGGTTGTTTGAAACTATAGTTAAAGATTTCATCGATTGATACCAGGTTGTATACTACCACCTCCTACTCTCTATCAACCTGATGCAATACTATTAGCTAACACTGCTTGGTACACACGATACTTGTCTTACCTATCTCAATCGACAAAGCTTCATGATCTTTCCACTCACCTTCACTTCTCAGCTAGGCCTCCATTGAAATGATTTTCCTCAACACCAGTCTCCTTCTGTCAAGTAATTAGTGTACAAGTTTCAGTATCTTAATTCTCCTTTTCAATGTAATTCTTGGTTTCATTTTTCTTTTCTTTCTTGATATCTTGTAAATTCGAAAAAAGACATAATCATTGTGAACAGCCATGTGTAAATGATGAAAAGTTTCCGAATTGTTTACTAATCGATATATTATTAAATCACATTCCTGTTAAGAAAAGAAATCAATTCAACACACTCACACACACACACAGAGAATTGCAAAGTATGCACAATTGATTGGCTTGAGTAAATAATGAGTAGAATGAGAATTCCAGAGGTAAAATTGGAAGGATAAACAATCAATTCTTAGATTAATCAAGAAAGAAAACAATTCGTCAAAACACAGACAAAGCGCAGAATGAATAAAGACATTCCAATGAGGGGAAGAATAAATGGCAATCAACTAGAAAGAAGCTAGTTAATATCAAATATTCACAGTACATTCTATCCAACTGTCAGTTACATTGAAGCAAAGTTTAATCTTGGAGTACCCTAATCGCTTCTGAGTGTATTTTCAGCTGAATTAATCGCGTAAGCGATTTCAGAAAAACAACAGATTACATACATATATACATAACATACATAACATAAGCGTTATTCCAAATCAGAACTTGTGATACAGAATGGAATTCTCAGCATTTTACTACAATATTGCATCCAGTTTTTACATTAACAATAAATAAAGTTCTACATAGATTAAAGTTATCTCAACAACATATTAGTATGTCGGTAGCAAAGCCAAAATTAAAGTGTTTGAAGGTGTTAGAAAAGTAGATACTACTAGCATATTTACTGGCGTAAGCGATAGCAAAATGGTCGAGATATACAGAGTGTGAAAGAACGAACAAGAATGTTTTAAGTAGAGTTTGCAAGGAAGAGAGAAACAAAACAGCACATAACAAAAATAAATACAGAATGAAGAGCGAGAAAACGTTGTACCTATAAATGATGTGAGTTGGAAAGACGAGATCCATTGGTTCTACTGACTATTTAATAAGTTAAAGGTTTCATGCCTGATGCATTCTTTATCGCACAGAACACGAGCTAGGTAGGGTATGGATGAGTTTTTGTACTTACTAGTGCGGGCATATAGTTTCCTATATAGGCTTCTTGTTTTCCCTGAAGAGATACATGGGGAGAGTTGTGAATGTAGAGGGTGTTGTGAGTCAGATAAAATGGATTTCGCCCATTTTTCACATGAGTCCATATGCCTGTCCACCAGAATATTAACAAGCTGGCTAAGTGGCAAACTGCTTACCCTGCTGACAACCTTTAACATCCTACGTAATAAGGTATAGTCTTTCTTCAATAGCCCAGGAAAGACTAAGGGGGAGCAATAGAGAATAATAGGCAGAATACGGGAGTTAACAAATTGTAGGAGTAAGGGTTGGGTTACACCAGAATGTCTTAACTTCTTGATGTAGAAGGTAAGACGGTATATTTTCTTGGAAATCGTCAAGATATGAGACGACCAGGAAAGATCAGAAGATAGAGTGACGCCTAGGTATTTAATTTCCGACTTGGTTTCTATTTCACTGCCATCTATGTTGCACACCTCGTGAGTGCTAACCAGTTTGTTTAGGTCAGATTTATGCCTAAGGGTGAAATTAACTGTTTGGCATTTGGAGGGGTTTAAGGTTAGACCGTTTTCCTTGGACCATTGGCTAATTTCTGATAAGAAGCCATTTAGTTTAGAGCAGTCACTTTGACATTTGACAGGTAAAGATACAGTTAGGTCATCAGCATATTTGACAAAGTTAATGTCATTTGAAGACGGTAGGTCATGTAGGAAGAATGAAAAGAGAAGTGGGGAGAGTACAGCACCTTGGGGGACACCAGCTTCTGTGAGCACAGCAGAGGAGGATTGGCCTTTGTATACGGTGTACTGCATTCTGTTTGAAAAGTAGGAATGCAACCAGTTAGTGACCCAGGACTCGGTTTGTGTCATGGAGAGCTTATTTAGCAAGAGACTTCTAGGTACAGAGTCGAAAGCAGAAGTAAAGTCAAGAAACGTGCAGCGGACATATTTGGCACCTTTGTCTAATGATGAGATAATACTGTTGTGTAAGACGGCTGCAGCGTCTAAAGTACTCCTACCCTGTCTGTAGGCAAATTGTTTGGGGTCTTCGAAGCTTTTAAGGGAGGGTTCGAGTTTAAGAAGTACTAGTTTTTCCATGAGCTTTAGAAACGGGGAAGTGATGGCGATGGGTCTGAACTTTACGTTCTTGCTATTTCCAGGTTTAGGGACAGGGACTATTTTAATGTCTTTCCATGGAACAGGTACAACGTTTTCACGGAAAGAAGCATTTAGGATATTAGTTAGAGGAAAACATAAAGCATCTGCACATTGTTTTAGAACATATGCAGGTATGCCATCAGGGCCAAGACTATGTGAGGGCTTAAGAGTTTTAAGACATTTCAAAACATCGAGAGTATTGAAGTCCTGGAAGTTATCAGCTACAAGATTGGTAACGTTAGAAGTGGTTATAGTAGAAGGAGAGCGTAAAAAAGACAGATTAAGAGCATTAACATCACAAGAGGGAAAAACATTACATCGCTTACTTTTGCCAGTAATTTCATTGAAAAGTTTCCACATGCTGTTAGGAGATTTGCATGATAAAAGTGTTTGGTTATAGATAGCATTAAGATTTTTGATTTCAGATTTGATTTGAGCATTAATCTTTTTAAGTCCTAACTTGTCTTTGCATTTATATAACATTTCTTTTTGCCTGCGAAGTTGTTTGAGATGGGGAGACGAGAAGCGGTCGAGGCGTTTGAACAGTGTTTGTTTGGGACAGCATATGTCGAGGCAGAACTTAAGATAATCCATTATATTGGTGATTGAGTCATCTAATGTACTTTCATAGAATAGATCCCAGTTGGTATCTTTTAACATGCATCTTAGATTGAGTAAGTTGTCAGATGTGTAGCATCTTTCTTGTGCTTCGTAGACAGGTGTGAGAAGATTTTAATATGTGTTTTGCTGTATATTTTTGGCAAAACGCGGACAATGCAGTGATCGGAGTTATGTTTTATCGTTGGTTGTCGTGTTTCATATACTCCTTCGTCATTAGTAAAAACGAGTCGAGTGTTTTGTCAAGTCGAGTGGGAAATTTGACTATGTTTGTGTGACCAAGAGCTTCAAGAAAGGAGCAATCCGATGTGTTGAAGTCTCCAGTAATAACGGATAGAGAGTTGTCGAAGTTGGCAGCAGCAAACATGGTGAATTCATCAGCAAAATTAGATAGATCAGATGGAGAGCAACTAGGAGAAATGTACATGTTTGTAATATAGAATTGTTTATATTTGGGGAGATGTTTGGGGCGACATTTGACAGTAATACAGTCAATGAAGTCATTTGAGAAGGTGAAGCAGACGTTATTTGAGACAGACCATTTGGAGTGAATAAAAGTTGCAACGCCACCACCATTTTTCTTATTACAACATTGACGGTCTTGACGAAATAAAATAAAGTCCTTTAGTGAGATAAGGTTGTCATCATACAGTTCATGCAACCACGTTTCTTGTAATGCGATTATGGCGGTGTTATGATACGTATCAGTTGACATCAGGGATTGTAGGTACATTATCTTATTTGGCAGAGAGCGACAGTTTGAGTTCATTATGACGGGGACCGTAGTTAAGTGTATTGGTGTACGTTTGAGAGCTCTCTGCCAACCACTACGATGTTTCCTTCTTGGTTTCTTTGGAATATGAAAGTCATTTGGTCGTAAATCATTAATAAAGTTACGAGAGTAAATGATTCTGTTAGAATTCATATTTAAGTGATAAATGTATGCTGGTAAACAGTAAACTGGATGCAAAATGTAGATATTTTGGTAGCGGGCCCAAAAATTCGAACAGGCCGCCAAGTAAGGATTGAAAATGACTTACTTCTAAATAAAAAAATATTAGTTTTACGAGTTGATTACGGATTGATATCAGTTAGAGAACCATTGAAAACCAGGGAGTACTGGACAGCTGCTGTTTCATCCTAGTTTGGGAATCATCGGCAGTACGCACCCACTGGGTTTCGAACCCAGGACCTTCTGGTTACAAGGCAAGCTCGTATACCATTCAGCCACTGGGACCCGATTCAATGGCTCGTGAATTCTAACTTCTACCAATTCGTGATTTAGCGCGACCCCAACCATTGTCGTTGGTGGGACATCCATCCACTCACGTGACATCTAATTGGACCTCACTGGTCACGACTTCTCACTAGAACTCAGGAAACTCCAACCTGTAGCAAGTCACTAGCGAGCATCAGATTAACTTTCTATAGTTTTGGTTTGTAAGGATTAGTTATGTTGAATCGGGTCCCAGTGGCTGAATGCTATACGAGCTTGCCTTGTAACCAGAAGGTCCTGGGTTCGAAACCCAGTGGGTGCGTACTGCCGATGATTCCCAAACTAGGATGAAACAGCAGCTGTCCAGTACTCCCTGGTTTTCAATGGTTCTCTAACTGATATCAATCCGTAATCAACTCGTAAAACATAACTAATCCTTACAAACCAAAACTATAGAAATATTAGTTTGTTATGCTTTAATTATGTAGATTTTGTATCTCTTTCTATTTTATTTTTATTTTTTTATTTTTGATTTACAGCTTGATTCCACACTGTATTTTTGGTACTAGTATGGAAATTTCAGCATGGATATCGGTAGCCCAAATTTTGCAGGCCGACCATAGATATCAGGTGTGCGCCGGCGTGGGCTCGAACCCCGGAACATGTGCATGGTCGGTGAGAGTCCTAACGACTGTGCCACCGACGCACACAAAGCGTGTGTCGGAGGTGGGATTTCAGTGTTCAGATTTGTTCACAACAAGTGAATACTTGCAGAACTAACTCACTACTACTCACATGATCTCAAATTAAACTTCTTATATAATACTCCCAATCAAAGCATATTTTTGAGCTTTTGCATTATTGAAAATTTACATTTCATTAGATGGATGAAAGTTGCCCGGAAGAAATTCTGGACACAAGTTCTGTTGATATTCGTCAGCAAGGTGTATTTTCTATCTCAAAGAAATTTATACACCTGTAGTACACCGTGCACAGTATCGAAACAAAATTGGGTCTAGAATACATAGATCATGCATAGAATCAGCTTATTAATAACTACATAAACATCTAGTCCACTTGAAGATACTTTAGGTGTTTTGAGCTTTGTTTTTAGAGGTCCACATCAGATCATACTTCGACTCCAGATTGCACTTCTTTATTTCACCGGTAACACGCACATCCTCTTAGTTCGTAATCCAGCCATACTACCCAGATAAGTTCGGAAATCATTTTCTTTAAACTAACCTTGACATTTCTGCTATTTTAATATACTGCTCATCAGAGTATATTTTCAGATAACTGAGTATTTCTGATTTGTGTTTTTTATACCAGTACTTACAGGTCAGATGGAGTACTGATTAAGTGGATAATTAGACATTTTGTGTTTATTAAGGCTGGTATAGTGTAGTATGTCAACAACACAGCCAATACCATACACACCTACAAGATGTATCTAGAAAGTGAGTTCATGGGAAGAAATAAGGCAATAGAAGAAACCTTATGAACTCTGAATTGACAAGTGTTCATTTCCAGTTTGACTTAAGATTTCACTATATACAAATGAATTCAGATATAATTAACTGACAAGTCAATCCTAAGTCCCTTTTGCCAAGCACTGCGAAAACAAATATCTTGCCAGTTGATCAATGAAAAGTAGACTGAATTTTGTTGTTGTTTGATAATGTACTACGTATAGATGCATTTTATTTGAGTCTAACTGATTTCATACTTATTGATGGATGTCATCTATAATAACCTGTGAGCCCATATATATATGTCGAAATTACATGTGAGAATCACAAAATTTGTTTTGTTATACTGTAAAGACCATTCTTTCTTGTCTAAATGTATCACCATATCAAAAATTTGTTTAAATGAATATAATTTTTCATTTACTCGAAAAATATCTTTATGTTGTTATGTGGTGAACAAAAATTTTAAAAAGTAAAGACATTTTGACGAAAACAACAGCGCAACATTCATAATAATACGTACGAAATTTGGGAAGTGTTTGTGATCATAGTTCCTATAAGTATTATGCCAGTTTCACCTCCAATACAGTAATGACTTGAATGGGTGGACTTTTTATCACGTGATACATTGGCGTGTTCATTTCTTGAAAAAAAATGTTGGCATATCACTTGAAAAAGAAGTCAGATTGATATTTTATGTTTTCTGTAACTAACTAATACACTCGCTCATCAAATGGGCTAAAAATATCCAGTGTCTGAAAAGATATTTATAGGAACATGACTTTACCTGTAATGGTTTGTAGCATGTGCTACTGATAGAAGTCATCAAAAGTATATAAAGAGAAGTTCACTGAAATAAAAAATCAAAAATCAAGGAGGTAGATTTGATGTTAATATATGTGTAAAACTTGGGCAATGTGGCAGTAAGTAATTCCATATTAGTTCGTTTATTAAATATATCACACAGTGAAACAGTATTATTTACTGGATGACATACTTTCGAACACAATTTATTGTTCATAATCATATCAATTGTAATCACACCACTTTGAAACTTGATTTTTATAGTCCTCTTTGTCTTCTCCTATTTGTCGTCGTTGGTGTAGTAGAATTTACCAGATATCTGGGTGGAGAGGTGTGGAATTATTCCTATTACATGTATTTGCAGTTGATTCGATGAACAAAGCTTCTGTTATCAATCTCTCCCTCCACCCAACTGTGACATTACATTTTGAGACTGTCATCCTATCCCATCCTATTGTATGGTTGTGTAATTGCATGCAGTGAGTGCTATAGCTCAACTATTCTCTAGATTTCTTATCTTATTCGGGTCAACCAATTTAGATTTTGCTGCTAGGTTTTTGTGTTCGTCTAGTCTGACTGCCCCTGTTCTACTAGTTTGACCTATGTATTTGAACTGACAATCATCGCAGTCAGGCAGAGTATTAGATAAACTAATTTGTTTTGTTTTAAAGGCTCCACTGTCAGAACATGATTTGCCTGACTTTCCTGAATCCAGCTTGTTCTGGTCGGAGCTCTGCATCCAGTGTGTTGTTTATTCTCTCCAGGATGATGTGACTCAGGATTTTACTTGGCGTCGATAGGAATATGAATCCTCGCCATTTCTTGCAGAGTGGGTCCTAAGTCGCCCTTCTTTGGTAGTTTCACGAGGTAACCTTTCCCTCCTTCCAGACCCTTTGCAATAATGGAGTCAGCATATCTGCTGTCGTCTCTGGGTCCGCTTTCAGTGCTTCAGGGCGTATTCCATCTGGTCCAGCGGCTTTTCCAGCTTTCAGAAGCTTGATTGGATTCAAGACTTCAGCTTTCGTGACCCAATCCAATGGTCCTTGAATTCTAACTTTTGCCAATTCACGACATAGCGCGACCGTTTCCCAATATCTTCTTCGATGAGTTATTGCCTCATCTTCAGCCTGCTGTATCCTACTGTTTTAGTCCATCATTCCTATTCCATTCGATATGAAGTGCTTCTGGTGATATTTGACGTTCTTTGTGATTACTGAAGTTTTTCTGGATTATTTCAATATTGTCAAAATCAATTTTGTGATCTAATTCTATAGCGTGAAGACAGGCTATGGCTGATGATTTTTAAAGCTTTTTTTGTTCGACTGGATTTCTCGATAGTCAAGCAGATAATCTACGGTGTTCATTTCTTGTGATCTTGATTTCTTTTGATGTATGTCCGATGTATATTGCATCACATTTCAACATTTTATTTCGTCGACACGATTAGAGAGAGATTCCTTGGGAATTTGGTCTTTTATATGAACATGGTTGCTTTGCAGTGTGACTGATGTTTTGAAGAAAATTTTGAATGAATTGTTTGTTGAGTACTGCTCTTCTGACATTGTCTAACGTCTCTGATCTATATGTAATAACAGCTGTTGAGGCCCATGCCTTTGAAATACGTTTTTGAATGTCAGTTACAATTATAGTGGGAAAAGATTGAAGATAATTAACTTCTTAATTGTTTTACTGGCGAAAACTCCGCCTTTATGGTGTTGAATTTATGTCTAGTAAGAATTTGTTAGCTTTCTGTTAATCCATTGGTATTTTTGCATATGTATCGATTTCCGGAACTCTGAAGAAGTCATACTATATGCCACTTAGTTATATCAATAATATTCGGTGAGTGTTTATATAAATGAATGAATGAGACCATTTTCGACTTACATCTCACCAATTCTTTATATTGTCTAATCACTCAACGAAGAGCTTCATCAGACAGGCTGATGAATGATACTTCATTCAGAGGCTTATTTCCTCTAATAAGCTGTGTTTAAAACTTGTTTGTCTACTTGAACAAAACGAAAACAACGAATGAGTTAGGCTGATATGAGCTAAGATTTTATTATTTAACAGATTCTTTTCAACTGGCTGCAACTTGAACAATACAAAAATATAAGTTACAGAAATGATTTGTCACGATGACAAAAAGTGATTGGTGGTAACCATAAGTAATACAAGTGTTGTGGAATGATGATGGTGATACTTTTATATGATTATTAGCCATAAATTATGTTCTAAACGTCATCAGTAAATAATACCGGGTCATTGTTCTTGTTTTTTATTAAATAAAATTATCCTACTATGGAATAATTATACAGCACTACAGCGTTCATGTTCTGTTCTTGTGATATATCAACGAAACATATGGTTAACCTGTTAGAAAGCTTATTAGAAACTTAATATAACTTTCTCACACTGAAACACGACTCAAAAATCATTGCATTTTCAAGAATAGGTGTTTTTAAAGCAATCCTATTATTACTTAATGTTTACGCTTACTCTTGTTACATACAGTAAGCAAAACAACATCAGCAGTTAGACATGTGAACACATTTTATGTCTTAGAGAAGAAATTCACGGATTTCTTACGAAACTAAACGATATGTATTGATAAACAACAAATATTACAGATTTCTAGTTGAAACATCCAACAACGCTAGAGAAGTTGTTTACAAGAAGTCGAGAAACAAATAAATTAAGTTCCACAAATTGGTAGAAGAAACAAATGACAGAAAATGAGAAAGTTGAAAACAAACAAATTGGATGATCAACATCTCAGCAAAAGAAGGTAACTCTAGTCAGCTAGAAGTGCTCGGGGAAGGATCAAACTTCAACGTAATCGTTGCTGAACTGAAACCCAAGAATATCATTCCTAATAAGGAAGTAGTGCTAGGCTCAACACATAAGACAATAGTGTGCTTTAGCACTGGAACGAAAAAAAGCGTAGTCAGACTTGACAAAATCAAAAAGACTATCTCTAATAAATCTCAGAAATGATGAAAAATAGTCACTGCTAAGGCTGACAAACTATTTCAGCAGTAGTTATGAATAGATCGGACTGTATCAGGAAACTCTGAATACTTTGGAAAGATGTCATATGAGAAAATTAAGAGGCTTGTAGATTCAGTGATGAATAACTTTAAAAAATCTTCAGCAAATTTATTGTGTAGAATGAAGCCATCACTGAGTGAGTCTGCATTTTTCTAATCTAATGGCTAAAACTTATAGTGCCAATAGAATATCTGGCACTGCTGAGATACATAGACCAGAGAATCGCGTAAGATCAATAGTTGATTTTAGAAATGCCCCAAAATATGAGTTGTATGAACATCTAACGTCAAAAAAGGATTAAGTGTTGCTTCTAAACTTACTCATAGAACTAGGAATTCAGTTTTGCTTCCCATCTACTGTCTTTAAATTCCGGAGCAAAAAATGTAAGCAATTTGAAAGGGTATCAGTGGAATCATTACTATCATCAATCGTAGCAGATATATTTATGAATATTTGGGAAAATATGATTCTGAAAACATTATGTGGATGACACTTTCACAGTGTTAAAAATATATCATATCTGTTGTTTCTAAACACATAAACTTAGTAGTAGGGGGAATAAAATTTATATTTGAGTCAGGAAATGAACAAGGTGAGTTAGTTAGCTATATTAGATCGAAAAATAAAAAGAACAAGTGATGGTAAATTTTGCACCAGTATGTATGAAAAACCAACACATTTTAATAGATATTTAGACCTTAACTCATCTCATCCGTTAACTGTGCAGGTTAAGTGTCTAACAAACCAAGCAGTAACTCTAAGTAGCGAACCAGAAAATTTAAATAGTGGAATCAGACAGAAGAGACGTTGGTGCTAAATAAATATCCTACAAATTTCAACCAGAAGTTCAAGAAAGCTCACCATAAAAACAAAAAAGTACTAATGAAACTACCAACTATAACATGAAGAAGAAGGAATTCAATGCACTAACAGTTCTCACAAATGTGGAAGACACATCAGACATCCTTTGTACGACTCTTAATAAAGTAGCAATCAGACTGGCATTTAAACTTACAAACTTACTCAGGGACAAACTCTGAAGACTAAAGGACCTCACTGATCCATTAGGACAAAATAACTAATTCTATAAAATATCTTAGCATGACTGTAAGGTAAGGAACGGACGAGGATGTCAAATCGAGCGAGAATCGAGAAGGCGAGAAACACATTCATCAACCTGAAACCAAGCAGGAAGTCTTCGTCACTCAGCATCAACAACAAAATTCAGTGGGATTTTCAATACATACGTCAAGTCAGTCAGTTCTTCTATACGGATGAGAAACTTGGCGGACGGTCAGGTCACGAAAAATATTTCCAACAGCCTGTTGCAGACCTTTATCAACAACTAACTGTCTTCGCTGGCTCTATGCTGAAGATCAGATGGCCGGGTTGGGCCGGAAAGAATCACCAACAAGAAACTATGGGCACTAACAGACAAAACAAGAACCAATCGCCAAACAACAAATATGCAGGAGAAAGTGGATGGAGATGGATTGGACACTCGTTGAGGAGGCCGGTTGGTGATATGGCGCGCGCGTCAGGACATTTCTCGAGTGGAACCAGGCCGAAAGGGAAGCGGTGAGTTGGTCGTCAGTGCAAGGAGGACATGGAGGAGATCGTGTGAAGAGGAGTTGAAAGACTATGGACTAACATGGATGCAGGTGAAAAGAACAGCAGGAGGCGGAAGAGAGTGGAGACGTGCAGTTGAAGCCCTATGTTCCACTAGGAACCCAAGGGATCAATAATAATAATGACTGTAAGGTTCAGCAGATAGTGATCAGTAAGGTTATCTGAACATAAGAATTTAGCTAAGTTAAAAATGACTAGCTGCAGACAGGTGACTAGCTTAGAATAAAACTCAGTTATTAGAATTTATGCAATATACGTATTAGAGCAACACTATGAGGCGGAGCTGAAAGAGTTCTGTAATGTAATATGGGCAGGCAGCAGGAGAGGTAGATCATTCGATCCTTCTTCATTGAATCTACGCTAAACATTTGCGACAGAAACGACTCATCACTGATGCCAGAAATATAGAAAGTAATTATTACCAACCGATGAAGTTATATAAACAAATTCTGAAAGTGATGTGAGCGCTTTGACATGGTTATGAGCAATGAATGGTATCTGGAACATCGTCAGTAAATAATACTGTATGACACTGTGTGTTTTTACCAAATAAAATTGCTGCAAGATGGAATGACGTTTGAAGCGACTATTTATAGGATAGCCAAGTGAATATTCTTGAAAAAAGACAGACTTTAAAACTTCGGGTGGAAACAAAATTTAACTCGGAAAATTATATCAATAAACAGGGAGAAATATTCGCAGAGCTATCGAGTATCTTGATGTATATGATGTGAAACACCCATGGGGTTGTAATCCCATGGTTTATTTCCTTCAGTGGATGTCAAACGAGAATTTTTAAGGAATGATGTTTTTAAGGGAATACATGGAGCAGAAACAAAGTACAGGACAGGTGAAATGATATTTCCTGGTATTCCTCAGTATTTGTACCACATTTATCGATATCTCATATAAATGCAATCAGTATCACTACATTCCGTAAGTTAATTTAAATCTAAGCTGGGCGCTGGTTATAAATAATGATGTAATTCTCAATGACAGATTCATACCATACCGCTCATATGGATTAGTAATTATGAAATACAAGTGTGAAAACAGTGTGCAACAGCATGCAGACTTTTTAGTAACATTTAAAAGAGTTTACGTCACAAAGTAATTTATTTTCATGTTAAATAACGCAGTAGGACTCCTGGGTTTCCAGTTCATTCAGTAGATCATTGACATTCATTCAAACTACAACTATGAACTAGAATTGAATCTACACCGTAAGATGTGCATTCAGGTGATATACATACAGATTCCAGAGTTCTTATTCTTTTGACTTATTCCAATGAATATGAATTTGAATCTCAGAGAGGATATCAGTTTCTTTAAGATTGCATATAAGCCTCACTGAAGGACAAATCTAGCTCTACAGCCACTGCACGATTACCTCGAGTCATCGTACATCATTTCAAAGTAAAGCACGATAACGAAACTTCTAGTTTGAAGACCATGTTTCAAATGTCACTGATAGAAACCAACTACCACTAAAAACTAGATGATACAACAATGGAAACATTCAGTCTGCCAATCTATATGTAGCACACGTTTCTCAGTAAAAATTTATTTATTCAACAGTAAAATGGTAAACATTACTGTTATTTACTATCCACTTCTGTAAAAGAAGAATGTAAATCTTTAATTCATGCGAAATACCAATCCAGACATGCATACAAGAACAAAAGTCCAGTGACGAGTTTCTTTTCAGCAAATTCATTCACTTAGCAGTACAGCCGCATTTACATATGATTGCTTTGTGTGTCTGTGTAAATTAGGATTCTCAAACAAAAAAAATTGGTTAAGGTTATTTTGAATAAAGCAAGAACAACAGTGGGGGGTTGTGCAGAGTAATATGGTACCATCCTGTGTTTATTTCGTTGGCTACTCATCAGCTGCTTACAGCCTATATAAATTATGAGGTTTACGTACAGAAATGTTTTAACATACTTGCAAATTTTACATGTTGTCAGTTGACAGACACTTCAACAATTAGTAAACAGTGCTCAGAAAATTGCGCTTATATAGTTTTTACACAGGCAGTTCAAGTTAAAACAAAATAAATGTATGCATATAATGTTAAAGGAGTTACACAATAAAGAGGAGATGTGCGTTAGATGCATAGTGACTAACAAGTTAGGTAACAATGTACTGAGTTGAACTCAAATCATAGAAACAAAAGACAAGCAAAATTACAGATCATAAAAGCAGCGTGGAGTTAAAGACAAAGATTACGCAATCAGATGAGAGAAAAAACGACATCCAGTTACCAAGGCAAAGAAAGACTAATAACTGCTTCTTTCTGAACACATAAATCTGGTTTCAGGCGTTTGATAGAAATTGCTTCGGCAAACTTGAGGAGAATGGAGCTCCATTGTCTATTGATAATTTTGAAGGATTTCTCGATTTCCACCTCATGACCCGTGTCAAGGAGATGTCTGGTAATAGCGCTACTATAGGAGTTTGTTCTCTTGAGACGTAGGCTTATCGGCACATGTTCAGAAAATCGGAGGTGTGCCCTTCTTTCTATTCTCCCAATGTAACTGCTCCCGAAGATACACGTAAATTTGTATACACAGTTGGAGTTAACATGAGAAGGGTATCTATCTACTTTTGACTGCACCAAAGAGCATGCTGTTCGATGGACGGGAACCAACTTAGCTGCAGGATAGGCTCTGGCTTGTGGCGTTCTCAGTCTTCTGTTGACCATTCCCGCAATGTTTTCACCTTTAAAATCTAGTTGACTGAAGACAGGCTTTTTTCAATTGTGAATCGTTTGGTATTTGAGCCTTCACATCTTCCATATCTGTTAATGAATCCTTGAGGATAACCGTTGTTTTTCAACACCTTTTCGAGATTCGTAAATTGTTCCTCTAGTTTCTCTGAAGAGCATATTGTCCTCACCTTATAGTACAGAGTCTTGACTAGTGCTCGTTTATAGCTATTTGGACAAAAACTATTAAAATGTAAGTATTGTCCATTCCATGTGGGCTTTCGGTAGATTGACCTCTGGAGACTACCATCTTCTAGGCGTTGCATGGTAACGTCAAGGAAATGGAACTTTCCATCATTTTCGTGTTCCATAGTAAATACAATATTCGTATGTGCGTTGTTGAATAGTCTGAGTAGGTAGGAGGCATGACTTTCGTTGTTGCATACTACAAATGTCGACAATTGTCGACATATCGACAATAGGAAGTTGTTTGATCATTTGCATGCTTCAACTTTGTTTTCTCAAGGTTTGAAATAAAGATATCTGCTACCTCCTTGTTCACAATGATCCAAATCAATGAAACCATTGAGATCATTTGTCAACAGTCTGATCTTCTCCCACTCTCAGAGCCAGAATTCAAACGCCTACTGCTAATGTGTACTATGGGTGTACAATTCCAGTTTCGACAAATATATGGTGTAGCTATGGGCAGTCCAATTAACCCTGTTTTAGCAGATATCTTTATGTCAAACCTTGAAAGAACAAAGCTGAAGCGTGCAAATGATATGTCGATATGTCGATGACACATTTGTAGTATGCGACAACGAAAGTCATGCCTCCTACCTACTCAGACTATTCAACAACGCACATACGAATATTGTATTTACTATGGAACACGAAAATGATGGAAAGTTCCATTTCCTTGACGTTACCATGCAACGCCTAGAAGATGGTAGTCTCCAGAGGTCAATCTACCGAAAGCCCACATGGAATGGACAATACTTACATTTTAATAGTTTTTGTCCAAATAGCTATAAACGAGCACTAGTCAAGACTCTGTACTATAAGGTGAGGACAATATGCTCTTCAGAGAAACTAGAGGAACAATTTACGAATCTCGAAAAGGTGTTGAAAAACAACGGTTATCCTCAAGGATTCATTAACAAAGTCAAGGTTATTGTTTACGTCATCAAAATATTTCAAGAATGCGATGAATAATCAAATTTTGGCTAGTGGACGATGACCGGTAAGTATTGAAAGGGGTTGAGTAGTATGAAAGACATTCAGCAAAAAAGAATATTAATGAAAAAGCATGGAGAAACGTTTCCAAATAAACTATGCAATATATAGAAGGAGTAAGTATCAACGAGTAAATAAAGCATAGGCTAAGAAAAAGATGTTACTAGGATGTCGTACAAAAATTCAAAAAAAAGCATTAATAACAAATTAGCAGAACTTGGAATTATACCCAAGGTGGAAGGAGGGGGTAATGAAGTTTCCCCTGTTCATTATAATAGAGGTTTTTGTATTTCCCAATGAATGAAAAACAAAACGATATTGTTTTTACTGACGTTTCGCTATTTAATGCTGCTAATAGCTTTCTCAAAGTATTATTAAACCGGAATTTACAAAATCTCAGCATATATATAACAAAGAGTTAGGGGGTGAGAAAAAATATAGACTTAGTTCAACTTAAAAGGACATATTGAAAGTCAAAATAACAATGAAGATCGCTCAAACCAAATATCAAAGGTAATAGTATATCTGTTATTATATCAAAATAAAGTTTACTAACTTGATCATCGTTCGTTAGTCTGGGGTCATCAGCGCAAAGATTTCAGTTGTTTCAAGTCTTCTTAGACGAGCACACTCTCTGATAACGGATGAGCAAGAAAAAGAAGAAGAAATATCAAACATTGCTGAAACTCTCAGCAAAACAACTACCCAAGGAACTTCATCAACAAAATCAACACAGACATTAAGTATGGCCGAAAATGCATTCCGAAAACATGGACTCCAACAGTCGTCACTCCATATAGAGCAGAGACGTCAGACGATATCAGAAGAGTACTCAATCAGCTCGACAATAGAGTTTTCTTCAAAACAACGGACACACTTCAAAACAACCTTGTCCATGTAAAAGACCAAATCCCTAAAGATTCTCTATCTAATTGTGTCTATAAAATAAAATGCTCGGAATGTGATGCGATCTACATCGGACAAACATCTCGAGAAATCAAAATCAGAAGAAATGAACACCGTACAGCATCTCTTCGACCACCGAGAAATCCAACTGAACTAGAAAAACTTCAAAAATCATCAGCCATAGGTCTACATGCCATAGAATCAGGCCACAAAATTGATTTTGACAATATTGAAATAATCCAGAAAAACTTCAGAAACCACAAAGAACATCTAATATCAGAAGCACTTCATATCAAGTGGAATCCAAATCGCCTGAGTAGGAATGATGGACTAAAACAGAATCTGACCTGGCTACAACACCCTTCCCCATGAAGTAGCAAAATCAACGCAAATGTGGTGAGCAAGTTCACTATGTAAACACACACTACTTTCATAATTCTTCACACTGACAAAATCCAACAATCTACACTTGATTTTGTTATCTTTACCGATTCGCCAACTTGACAACAAAAAACGACCCAGACTGACGAACGATGATCAAGTTTTTCACAACCTACACTTGGTTTGGTTACCTTTACCTATTCTCATCTCGACAACCAAAAATGACCCCAGACTAACGAACGATGATCAAGTTAGTAAACTTTATTTTGATATAATAACAGATATACTATTACCTTTGATATTTGGTTTGAGCGATCTTCATTGTTATTTTGACTTTCAATATGTCCTTTTAAGTTGAACTAAGTCTATATTTTTCTCACCCCCTACCTCTTTGTTATATATATGCTGAGATTTTGTAAATTCCGGTTTAATAATACTTTGAGAAAGCTATTAGCATTAAATAGCGAAACGTCAGTAAAAACAATATCGTTTTGTTTTTCATTCATTGGGAAATACAAAAACCTCTATTATAATGAATATCATATACCCAATGCCCAAATCTTTTCAAACCGTTAAAAGTGAACTGGGTTTGGATGTATATAAGTTTCTTCTCTGTGAGATAATCAGGATTTTCTCTCCCAGTTTCTAGAGCCTCGGCATTGCAAAGTATATAGAAGCTCACCGTTTTCGGGAGGCTTCTTTTAACTTTGTAGATAACTTCAAATGAATTCTCTTGCATAATGAGTGACTAGTGTTGACTACATGTTCAGTTATAGCAGTCTTTATTGATCCACTGTTACTTTTTCGTAGCCAAGCTGGACAATGTTCTCTGACTCTTTCAGATAAAACATGCGTCGAATGACCTATATATCTCGCCCCTCATGAGCAAGTAAATTGTTAGATAAACATATAAGTGGTCGGATCCAATACTTTATCCTTGGAGATGTTGAAGAATAATGGTCAGCTTGAGAATACCAATCGTAATGTAGCACTAGGGAATGTTCTTTTCATGGTGTTAGATATATCTCTCTCTAAGATGCCAGCCAAATAATCGCCTATGGACGACACATTCATGTATAGCATCTTCGTCGGCACAGAGGTGGGTTGCTGATTTTCCAATTAATATGTTTATCAATAAGGCGTGGTGGACAACCAAACTCAAGAAGTGTCTTACTTAAAAGAGTGATCTGTTATTCTCCTGATTCGGAGCTAGAGCTTCTAGGGATTCTAGTCACAAGAGATGAAATATTATCACTGATGGCTGGCTTACTGGCTGACTGACAGATTGAATGACTGTTTTGTAGATTTTGGGACGTCAGCCAATATTTGTAGCCGACTGTCCCATGCAAAAATATAATGACTGGGTGAAATGTCTTCACTTCATTGGAAGACATTCCAACCAGTCATTTTTTCAATGAACTGACGGTTCACCTACTACGAATTGTGACAGCAACCCAGTCTGTGGGTGTCTATTTTTCGTATCTTTACCTGTCAAATGTCAAAGTGACTGCACTAAACTAAATGGCTTCTTATCGGAAATTAGCCAATGGTCCAAGGAAAACGGTCTCACCTTAAATCCCTGCAAATGCCAAACAGTTAATTTCACCCTTAGGCATAAATCTGACCTAAACAAACTGGTTAGCACTCACGAGATGTGCAACATAGATGGCAGTGAAATAGAAACCAAGTCGGAAATTAAATACCTAGGCGTCACTTTATCCTCTGATCTTTCCTGGTCGTCTCATATCTTGACGATTTCCAAGAAAATATACCGTCTTACCTTCTACATCAAGAAGTTAAGACATTCTGGTGTAACCCAACCCTTACTCCTACAATTTGTTAACTCCCGGATTCTGCCTATTATTCTCTATTGCTCCCCCTTAGTCTTTCCTGGGCTATTGAAGAAAGACTATACCTTATTACGTAGGATGTTAAAGGTTGTCAGCAGGGTAAGCAGCTTGCCACTTAGCCAGCTAGTTAATATTCTGGTGGACAGGCATATGGACTCATGTGAAAAATGGGCGAAATCCATTTTATCTGACTCACAACACCCTCTACATTCACAACTCTCCCCATGTATCTCTTCAGGGAAAACAAGAAGCCTATATAGGAAACTATATGCCCGCACTAGTAAGTACAAAAACTCATCCATACCCTACCTAGCCCGTGTTCTGTGCGATAAAGAATGCATCAGGCATGAAACCTTTAACTTATTAAATAGTCAGTAGAACCAATGGATCTCGTCTTTCCAACTCACATCATTTATAGGTACAACGTTTTCTCGCTCTTCATTCTGTATTTTATTTTTGTTATGTGCTGTTTTGTTTCTCTCTTCCTTGCAAACTCTACTTAAAACTTTCTTGTTCGTTCTTTCACACTCTGTATATCTCGACCATTTTGCTATCGCTTACGCCAGTAAATATGCTAGTAGTTTCTACTTCTCTAACACCTTCAAACACTGTTTAAATTTTGGCTTTGCTACCCACATACTAATATGTTGTTGAGATAACTTTAATCTATGTAGAACTTTATTTATTGTTAATGTAAAAAACTGGATGCAATATTGTAGTAAAATGCTGAGAATTCCATTCTGTATCACAAGTACTGATTTGGAATAAAGCTTATGTTATGTTATGTATACCTTAAATCAAAACTACAATTTGACAATGTTACATAAAATGGACTCAGGACATAGTTATTTGTTGGTGATTTTACTATGTGGATGTCAAAAGTTTGCTGACTTTTGCATGCATTACTATATTTTTTGCAAGTGATGTATCGCTAGGATTTTGTTGTTGTGTAGAATTCATTAAACTGCTTATCAGTGCAACACTTATAAGTAAGTAGTATATTGGTTCAGACAAAAAATATATACGCCAAAGTTGATTTTTGTGGTTTACCTTCAAAAGTACTTGAAATCAGTCAGGTTTAACTAACAATGCGGAAATAATTGATCTAAAGTAGCATACATCCCTTAGAATAAATGAGATTCTATCCTGTGGGACTGAATATAACGGAGTCATTTCTAACAGGCTACTACAGACGTCCAGCAACAGCATGCTTTCAGGTAGTAAGTATCCCAGCCCACGAACAAACTAGGCGGCAGGTTTTTATGATGCTCATAATGAAGCAAGATTTTTTCAATATATATACTCAGAGGTATATATATATGTATATAGATATATAGATATCTATTTATACATGCAACATTAGTTGTTTCAATTTCTAATCAATGAATAATATTCAGGTAGAAGGTGATTTCTCTCAATATGAGTCGCCGATGCCAGAATTTGCTGATGGCGCTATCGGTTTGAATGGTGTAGTTATACAGAGGAAGAATTTGTGGCCTCTCGCCTACTTGATTGACTCCTTGTTGGTGGAGGTTGATTTTGTGCTGGTAGTCCTGGGAAGGGAATGTATACTCGACTGTATGTGAATATTTCAAATGAGTAAAGTAAGTATAGTGTAACTTTTGAATTTTTCAAGAGAAATATTTACAGACACACACAGACACACATAGGTTTGTCGTGAGTTGTTAATTTGTTTTATTGTATTGTCGTTTGGTTGGTTGGTTTGAGTAGTTAGCCAAGTAAGCTGCTAGCTAGCCAGCTAGTTAGGTAGCTAGTTAGCTGTCTGGCTGGCTGGCTAGCTGCCAATCGGAGTGGGGATATGAGTTGAGACTAGTTGAACTGTTCCTGACAGTCTTGTCATTCATCTATGTGACCTGTCTGAGAAAAGAAAGGTGTCAACTCGCCGATGATATTGTGATATCAGTGTGTAGGAGAATATAGCTCCGGGCGGAATACGACGAGCTAGACATTGCAAATAATATTATCACTGATGGCTGGCTTACTGGCTGACTGACAGATTGAATGACTGTTTTGTAGATTTTGGGACGTCAGCCAATATTTGTAGCCGACTGTCCCATGCAAAAATATAATGACTGGGTGAAATGTCTTCACTTCATTGGAAGACATTCCAACCAGTCATTTTTTCAATGAACTGACGGTTCTGCCAATTCACGACATAGCGCGACCGTTTCCCAATATCTTCTTCGATGAGTTATTGCCTCATCTTCAGCCTGCTGTATCCTACTGTTTTAGTCCATCATTCCTATTCCATTCGATATGAAGTGCTTCTGGTGATATTTGACGTTCTTTGTGATTACTGAAGTTTTTCTGGATTATTTCAATATTGTCAAAATCAATTTTGTGATCTAATTCTATAGCGTGAAGACAGGCTATGGCTGATGATTTTTAAAGCTTTTTTTGTTCGACTGGATTTCTCGATAGTCAAGCAGATAATCTACGGTGTTCATTTCTTGTGATCTTGATTTCTTTTGATGTATGTCCGATGTATATTGCATCACATTTCAACATTTTATTTCGTCGACACGATTAGAGAGAGATTCCTTGGGAATTTGGTCTTTTATATGACATGGTTGCTTTGCTGTGTGACTGATGTTTTGAAGAAAATTTTGAATGAATTGTTTGTTGAGTACTGCTCTTCTGACATTGTCTAACGTCTCTGATCTATATGTAATAACAACTGTTGAGGCGCATGCCTTTGAAATACGTTTTTGAATGTCAGTTACAATTATGGTGGGAAAAGATTGAAGATAATTAACTTCTTAATTGTTTTACTGGCGAAAACTCCGCCTTTATGGTGTTGAATTTATGTCTAGTAAGAATTTGTTAGCTTTCTGTTAATCCATTGGTATTTTTGCATATGTATCGATTTCCGGAACTCTGAAGAAGTCATACTATATGCCACTTAGTTATATCAATAATATTCGGTGAGTGTTTATATAAATGAATGAATGAGACCATTTTCGACTTACATCTCACCAATTCTTTATATTGTCTAATCACTCAACGAAGAGCTTCATCAGACAGGCTGATGAATGATACTTCATTCAGAGGCTTATTTCCTCTAATAAGCTGTGTTTAAAACTTGTTTGTCTACTTGAACAAAACGAAAACAACGAATGAGTTAGGCTGATATGAGCTAAGATTTTATTATTTAACAGATTCTTTTCAACTGGCTGCAACTTGAACAATACAAAAATATAAGTTACAGAAATGATTTGTCACGATGACAAAAAGTGATTGGTGGTAACCATAAGTAATACAAGTGTTGTGGAATGATGATGGTGATACTTTTATATGATTATTAGCCATAAATTATGTTCTAAACGTCATCAGTAAATAATACCGGGTCATTGTTCTTGTTTTTTATTAAATAAAATTATCCTACTATGGAATAATTATACAGCACTACAGCGTTCATGTTCTGTTCTTGTGATATATCAACGAAACATATGGTTAACCTGTTAGAAAGCTTATTAGAAACTTAATATAACTTTCTCACACTGAAACACGACTCAAAAATCATTGCATTTTCAAGAATAGGTGTTTTTAAAGCAATCCTATTATTACTTAATGTTTACGCTTACTCTTGTTACATACAGTAAGCAAAACAACATCAGCAGTTAGACATGTGAACACATTTTATGTCTTAGAGAAGAAATTCACGGATTTCTTACGAAACTAAACGATATGTATTGATAAACAACAAATATTACAGATTTCTAGTTGAAACATCCAACAACGCTAGAGAAGTTGTTTACAAGAAGTCGAGAAACAAATAAATTAAGTTCCACAAATTGGTAGAAGAAACAAATGACAGAAAATGAGAAAGTTGAAAACAAACAAATTGGATGATCAACATCTCAGCAGAAGAAGGTAACTCTAGTTAGCTAGAAGTGCTCGGGGAAGGATCAAACTTCAACGTAATCGTTGCTGAACTGAAACCCAAGAATATCATTCCTAATAAGGAAGTAGTGCTAGGCTCAACACATAAGACAATAGTGTGCTTTAGCACTGGAACGAAAAAAAGCGTAGTCAGACTTGACAAAATCAAAAAGACTATCTCTAATAAATCTCAGAAATGATGAAAAATAGTCACTGCTAAGGCTGACAAACTATTTCAGCAGTAGTTATGAATAGATCGGACTGTATCAGGAAACTCTGAATACTTTGGAAAGATGTCATATGAGAAAATTAAGAGGCTTGTAGATTCAGTGATGAATAACTTTAAAAAATCTTCAGCAAATTTGTGTAGAATGAAGCCATCACTGAGTGAGTCTGCATTTTCCTAATCTAATGGCTAAAACTTATAGTGCCAATAGAATATCTGGCACTGCTGAGATACATAGACCAGAGAATCGCGTAAGATCAATAGTTGATTTTAGAAATGCCCCAAAATATGAGTTGTATGAACATCTAACGTCAAAAAAGGATTAAGTGTTGCTTCTAAACTCACTCATAGAACTAGGAATTCAGTTTTGCTTCCCATCTACTGTCTTTAAATTCCGGAGCAAAAAATGTAAGCAATTTGAAAGGGTATCAGTGGAATCATTACTATCATCAATCGTAGCAGATATATTTATGAATATTTGGGAAAATATGATTCTGAAAACATTATGTGGATGACACTTTCACAGTGTTAAAAATATATCATATCTGTTGTTTCTAAACACATAAACTTAGTAGTAGGGGGAATAAAATTTATATTTGAGTCAGGAAATGAACAAGGTGAGTTAGTTAGCTATATTAGATCGAAAAATAAAAAGAACAAGTGATGGTAAATTTTGCACCAGTATGTATGAAAAACCAACACATTTTAATAGATATTTAGACCTTAACTCATCTCATCCGTTAACTGTGCAGGTTAAGTGTCTAACAAACCAAGCAGTAACTCTAAGTAGCGAACCAGAAAATTTAAATAGTGGAATCAGACAGAAGAGACGTTGGTGCTAAATAAATATCCTACAAATTTCAACCAGAAGTTCAAGAAAGCTCACCATAAAAACAAAAATGTACTAATGAAACTACCAACTATAACATGAAGAAGAAGGAATTCAATGCACTAACAGTTCTCACAAATGTGGAAGACACATCAGACATCCTTTGTACGACTCTTAATAAAGTAGCAATCAGACTGGCATTTAAACTTACAAACTTACTCAGGGACAAACTCTGAAGACTAAAGGACCTCACTGATCCATTAGGACAAAATAACTAATTCTATAAAATATCTTAGCATGACTGTAAGGTAAGGAACGGACGAGGATGTCAAATCGAGCGAGAATCGAGAAGGCGAGAAACACATTCATCAACCTGAAACCAAGCAGGAAGTCTTCGTCACTCAGCATCAACAACAAAATTCAGTGGGATTTTCAATACATACGTCAAGTCAGTCAGTTCTTCTATACGGATGAGAAACTTGGCGGACGGTCAGGTCACGAAAAATATTTCCAACAGCCTGTTGCAGACCTTTATCAACAACTAACTGTCTTCGCTGGCTCTATGCTGAAGATCAGATGGCCGGGTTGGGCCGGAAAGAATCACCAACAAGAAACTATGGGCACTAACAGACAAAACAAGAACCAATCGCCAAACAACAAATATGCAGGAGAAAGTGGATGGAGATGGATTGGACACTCGTTGAGGAGGCCGGTTGGTGATATGGCGCGCGCGTCAGGACATTTCTCGAGTGGAACCAGGCCGAAAGGGAAGCGGTGAGTTGGTCGTCAGTGCAAGGAGGACATGGAGGAGATCGTGTGAAGAGGAGTTGAAAGACTATGGACTAACATGGATGCAGGTGAAAAGAACAGCAGGAGGCGGAAGAGAGTGGAGACGTGCAGTTGAAGCCCTATGTTCCACTAGGAACCCAAGGGATCAATAATAATAATGACTGTAAGGTTCAGCAGATAGTGATCAGTAAGGTTATCTGAACATAAGAATTTAGCTAAGTTAAAAATGACTAGCTGCAGACAGGTGACTAGCTTAGAATAAAACTCAGTTATTAGAATTTATGCAATATACGTATTAGAGCAACACTATGAGGCGGAGCTGAAAGAGTTCTGTAATGTAATATGGGCAGGCAGCAGGAGAGGTAGATCATTCGATCCTTCTTCATTGAATCTACGCTAAACATTTGCGACAGAAACGACTCATCACTGATGCCAGAGATATAGAAAGTAATTATTACCAACCGATGAAGTTATATAAACAAATTCTGAAAGTGATGTGAGCGCTTTGACATGGTTATGAGCAATGAATGGTATCCGGAACATCGTCAGTAAATAATACTGTATGACACTGTGTGTTTTTACCAAATAAAATTGCTGCAAGATGGAATGACGTTTGAAGCGACTATTTATAGGATAGCCAAGTGAATATTCTTGAAAAAAGACAGACTTTAAAACTTCGGGTGGAAACAAAATTTAACTCGGAAAATTATATCAATAAACAGGGAGAAATATTCGCAGAGCTATCGAGTATCTTGATGTATATGATGTGAAACACCCATGGGGTTGTAATCCCATGGTTTATTTCCTTCAGTGGATGTCAAACGAGAATTTTTAAGGAATGATGTTTTTAAGGGAATACATGGAGCAGAAACAAAGTACAGGACAGGTGAAATGATATTTCCTGGTATTCCTCAGTATTTGTACCACATTTATCGATATCTCATATAAATGCAATCAGTATCACTACATTCCGTAAGTTAATTTAAATCTAAGCTGGGCGCTGGTTATAAATAATGATGTAATTCTCAATGACAGATTCATACCATACCGCTCATATGGATTAGTAATTATGAAATACAAGTGTGAAAACAGTGTGCAACAGCATGCAGACTTTTTAGTAACATTTAAAAGAGTTTACGTCACAAAGTAATTTATTTTCATGTTAAATAACGCAGTAGGACTCCTGGGTTTCCAGTTCATTCAGTAGATCATTGACATTCATTCAAACTACAACTATGAACTAGAATTGAATCTACACCGTAAGATGTGCATTCAGGTGATATACATACAGATTCCAGAGTTCTTATTCTTTTGACTTATTCCAATGAATATGAATTTGAATCTCAGAGAGGATATCAGTTTCTTTAAGATTGCATATAAGCCTCACTGAAGGACAAATCTAGCTCTACAGCCACTGCACGATTACCTCGAGTCATCGTACATCATTTCAAAGTAAAGCACGATAACGAAACTTCTAGTTTGAAGACCATGTTTCAAATGTCACTGATAGAAACCAACTACCACTAAAAACTAGATGATACAACAATGGAAACATTCAGTCTGCCAATCTATATGTAGCACACGTTTCTCAGTAAAAATTTATTTATTCAACAGTAAAATGGTAAACATTACTGTTATTTACTATCCACTTCTGTAAAAGAAGAATGTAAATCTTTAATTCATGCGAAATACCAATCCAGACATGCATACAAGAACAAAAGTCCAGTGACGAGTTTCTTTTCAGCAAATTCATTCACTTAGCAGTACAGCCGCATTTACATATGATTGCTTTGTGTGTCTGTGTAAATTAGGATTCTCAAACAAAAAAAATTGGTTAAGGTTATTTTGAATAAAGCAAGAACAACAGTGGGGGGTTGTGCAGAGTAATATGGTACCATCCTGTGTTTATTTCGTTGGCTACTCATCAGCTGCTTACAGCCTATATAAATTATGAGGTTTACGTACAGAAATGTTTTAACATACTTGCAAATTTTACATGTTGTCAGTTGACAGACACTTCAACAATTAGTAAACAGTGCTCAGAAAATTGCGCTTATATAGTTTTTACACAGGCAGTTCAAGTTAAAACAAAATAAATGTATGCATATAATGTTAAAGGAGTTACACAATAAAGAGGAGATGTGCGTTAGATGCATAGTGACTAACAAGTTAGGTAACAATGTACTGAGTTGAACTCAAATCATAGAAACAAAAGACAAGCAAAATTACAGATCATAAAAGCAGCGTGGAGTTAAAGACAAAGATTACGCAATCAGATGAGAGAAAAAACGACATCCAGTTACCAAGGCAAAGAAAGACTAATAACTGCTTCTTTCTGAACACATAAATCTGGTTTCAGGCGTTTGATAGAAATTGCTTCGGCAAACTTGAGGAGAATGGAGCTCCATTGTCTATTGATAATTTTGAAGGATTTCTCGATTTCCACCTCATGACCCGTGTCAAGGAGATGTCTGGTAATAGCGCTACTATAGGAGTTTGTTCTCTTGAGACGTAGGCTTATCGGCACATGTTCAGAAAATCGGAGGTGTGCCCTTCTTTCTATTCTCCCAATGTAACTGCTCCCGAAGATACACGTAAATTTGTATACACAGTTGGAGTTAACATGAGAAGGGTATCTATCTACTTTTGACTGCACCAAAGAGCATGCTGTTCGATGGACGGGAACCAACTTAGCTGCAGGATAGGCTCTGGCTTGTGGCGTTCTCAGTCTTCTGTTGACCATTCCCGCAATGTTTTCACCTTTAAAATCTAGTTGACTGAAGACAGGCTTTTTTCAATTGTGAATCGTTTGGTATTTGAGCCTTCACATCTTCCATATCTGTTAATGAATCCTTGAGGATAACCGTTGTTTTTCAACACCTTTTCGAGATTCGTAAATTGTTCCTCTAGTTTCTCTGAAGAGCATATTGTCCTCACCTTATAGTACAGAGTCTTGACTAGTGCTCGTTTATAGCTATTTGGACAAAAACTATTAAAATGTAAGTATTGTCCATTCCATGTGGGCTTTCGGTAGATTGACCTCTGGAGACTACCATCTTCTAGGCGTTGCATGGTAACGTCAAGGAAATGGAACTTTCCATCATTTTCGTGTTCCATAGTAAATACAATATTCGTATGTGCGTTGTTGAATAGTCTGAGTAGGTAGGAGGCATGACTTTCGTTGTTGCATACTACAAATGTCGACAATTGTCGACATATCGACAATAGGAAGTTGTTTGATCATTTGCATGCTTCAACTTTGTTTTCTCAAGGTTTGAAATAAAGATATCTGCTACCTCCTTGTTCACAATGATCCAAATCAATGAAACCATTGAGATCATTTGTCAACAGTCTGATCTTCTCCCACTCTCAGAGCCAGAATTCAAACGCCTACTGCTAATGTGTACTATGGGTGTACAATTCCAGTTTCGACAAATATATGGTGTAGCTATGGGCAGTCCAATTAACCCTGTTTTAGCAGATATCTTTATGTCAAACCTTGAAAGAACAAAGCTGAAGCGTGCAAATGATATGTCGATATGTCGATGACACATTTGTAGTATGCGACAACGAAAGTCATGCCTCCTACCTACTCAGACTATTCAACAACGCACATACGAATATTGTATTTACTATGGAACACGAAAATGATGGAAAGTTCCATTTCCTTGACGTTACCATGCAACGCCTAGAAGATGGTAGTCTCCAGAGGTCAATCTACCGAAAGCCCACATGGAATGGACAATACTTACATTTTAATAGTTTTTGTCCAAATAGCTATAAACGAGCACTAGTCAAGACTCTGTACTATAAGGTGAGGACAATATGCTCTTCAGAGAAACTAGAGGAACAATTTACGAATCTCGAAAAGGTGTTGAAAAACAACGGTTATCCTCAAGGATTCATTAACAAAGTCAAGGTTATTGTTTACGTCATCAAAATATTTCAAGAATGCGATGAATAATCAAATTTTGGCTAGTGGACGATGACCGGTAAGTATTGAAAGGGGTTGAGTAGTATGAAAGACATTCAGCAAAAAAGAATATTAATGAAAAAGCATGGAGAAACGTTTCCAAATAAACTATGCAATATATAGAAGGAGTAAGTATCAACGAGTAAATAAAGCATAGGCTAAGAAAAAGATGTTACTAGGATGTCGTACAAAAATTCAAAAAAAAGCATTAATAACAAATTAGCAGAACTTGGAATTATACCCAAGGTGGAAGGAGGGGGTAATGAAGTTTCCCCTGTTCATTATAATAGAGGTTTTTGTATTTCCCAATGAATGAAAAACAAAACGATATTGTTTTTACTGACGTTTCGCTATTTAATGCTGCTAATAGCTTTCTCAAAGTATTATTAAACCGGAATTTACAAAATCTCAGCATATATATAACAAAGAGGTAGGGGGTGAGAAAAATATAGACTTAGTTCAACTTAAAAGGACATATTGAAAGTCAAAATAACAATGAAGATCGCTCAAACCAAATATCAAAGGTAATAGTATATCTGTTATTATATCAAAATAAAGTTTACTAACTTGATCATCGTTCGTTAGTCTGGGGTCATCAGCGCAAAGATTTCAGTTGTTTCAAGTCTTCTTAGACGAGCACACTCTCTGATAACGGATGAGCAAGAAAAAGAAGAAGAAATATCAAACATTGCTGAAACTCTCAAGCAAAACAACTACCCAAGGAACTTCATCAACAAAATCAACACAAACATTAAGTATGGCCGAAAATGCATTCCGAAAACATGGACTCCAACAGTCGTCACTCCATATAGAGCAGAGACGTCAGACGATATCAGAAGAGTACTCAATCAGCTCGACAATAGAGTTTTCTTCAAAACAACGGACACACTTCAAAACAACCTTGTCCATGTAAAAGACCAAATCCCTAAAGATTCTCTATCTAATTGTGTCTATAAAATAAAATGCTCGGAATGTGATGCGATCTACATCGGACAAACATCTCGAGAAATCAAAATCAGAAGAAATGAACACCGTACAGCATCTCTTCGACCACCGAGAAATCCAACTGAACTAGAAAAACTTCAAAAATCATCAGCCATAGGTCTACATGCCATAGAATCAGGCCACAAAATTGATTTTGACAATATTGAAATAATCCAGAAAAACTTCAGAAACCACAAAGAACATCTAATATCAGAAGCACTTCATATCAAGTGGAATCCAAATCGCCTGAGTAGGAATGATGGACTAAAACAGAATCTGACCTGGCTACAACACCCTTCCCCATGAAGTAGCAAAATCAACGCAAATGTGGTGAGCAAGTTCACTATGTAAACACACACTACTTTCATAATTCTTCACACTGACAAAATCCAACAATCTACACTTGATTTTGTTATCTTTACCGATTCGCCAACTTGACAACAAAAAACGACCCAGACTGACGAACGATGATCAAGTTTTTCACAACCTACACTTGGTTTGGTTACCTTTACCTATTCTTCATCTCGACAACCAAAAATGACCCCAGACTAACGAACGATGATCAAGTTAGTAAACTTTATTTTGATATAATAACAGATATACTATTACCTTTGATATTTGGTTTGAGCGATCTTCATTGTTATTTTGACTTTCAATATGTCCTTTTAAGTTGAACTAAGTCTATATTTTTCTCACCCCCTACCTCTTTGTTATATATATGCTGAGATTTTGTAAATTCCGGTTTAATAATACTTTGAGAAAGCTATTAGCATTAAATAGCGAAACGTCAGTAAAAACAATATCGTTTTGTTTTTCATTCATTGGGAAATACAAAAACCTCTATTATAATGAATATCATATACCCAATGCCCAAATCTTTTCAAACCGTTAAAAGTGAACTGGGTTTGGATGTATATAAGTTTCTTCTCTGTGAGATAATCAGGATTTTCTCTCCCAGTTTCTAGAGCCTCGGCATTGCAAAGTATATAGAAGCTCACCGTTTTCGGGAGGCTTCTTTTAACTTTGTAGATAACTTCAAATGAATTCTCTTGCATAATGAGTGACTAGTGTTGACTACATGTTCAGTTATAGCAGTCTTTATTGATCCACTGTTACTTTTTCGTAGCCAAGCTGGACAATGTTCTCTGACTCTTTCAGATAAAACATGCGTCGAATGACCTATATATCTCGCCCCTCATGAGCAAGTAAATTGTTAGATAAACATATAAGTGGTCGGATCCAATACTTTATCCTTGGAGATGTTGAAGAATAATGGTCAGCTTGAGAATACCAATCGTAATGTAGCACTAGGGAATGTTCTTTTCATGGTGTTAGATATATCTCTCTCTGAAATGCCAGCCAAGTAATCGCCTATGGACGACAAATTCATGTATAGCATCTTCTTCGGCACAGAGGTGGGTTGCTGATTTTCGAATTTATATGTTTATCAATAAGGCGTGGTGGACAACCAAACTCAAGAAGTGTCTTACTTAAAAGAGTGATCTGTTATTCTCCTGATTCAGAGCTACAGATTCTAGGGATTCTAGTCACAAGAGATGAAATATTAACACGGATGGCTGGCTTAATGGCTGACTGACAAATTGACTGTTTTGTAGATTTTGGGACGTCAGCCAATATTTGTAGCCGACTGTCCCATGCAAAAATATAATGACTGGGTGAAATGTCTTCACTTCATTGGAAGACATTCCAACCAGTCATTTTTCAATGAACTGAGGGCACACCAACTACGAATTGTGACAGCAACCCAGTCTGTGGGTGTCTATTTTTCGTATACCTTAAATCAAAACTACAATTTGACAATGTTACATAAAATGGACTCAGGACATAGTTATTTGTTGGTGATTTTACTATGTGGATGTCAAAAGTTTGCTGACTTTTGCATGCATTACTATATTTTTTGCAAGTGATTTATCGCTAGGATTTTGTTGTTGTGTAGAATTCATTAAACTGCTTATCAGTGCAACACTTATAAGTAAGTAGTATATTGGTTCAGACAAAAAATATATACGCCAAAGTTGATTTTTGTGGTTTACCTTCAAAAGTACTTGAAATCAGTCAGGTTTAACTAACAATGCGGAAATAATTGATCTAAAGTAGCATACATCCCTTAGGATAAATGAGATTCTATCCTGTGGGACTGAATATAACGGAGTCATTTCCAACAGGCTACTACAGACGTCCGCGAGAGTCCTAACCACTGTGCCACCGACGCACACAAAGCGTGTGTCGGAGGTGGGATTTCAGTGTTCAGATTTGTTCACAACAAGTGAATACTTGCAGAACTAACTCACTACTACTCACATGATCTCAAATTAAACTTCTTATATAATACTCCCAATCAAAGCATATTTTTGAGCTTTTGCATTATTGAAAATTTACATTTCATTAGATGGATGAAAGTTGCCCGGAAGAAATTCTGGACACAAGTTCTGTTGATATTCGTCAGCAAGGTGTATTTTCTATCTCAAAGAAATTTATACACCTGTAGTACACCATGCACAGTATCGAAACAAAATTGGGTCTAGAATACATAGATCATGCATAGAATCAGCTTATTAATAACTACATAAACATCTAGTCCACTTGAAGATACTTTAGGTGTTTTGAGCTTTGTTTTTAGAGGTCCACATCAGATCATACTTCGACTCCAGATTGCACTTCTTTATTTCACCGGTAACACGCACATCCTCTTAGTTCGTAATCCAGCCATACTACCCAGATAAGTTCGGAAATCATTTTCTTTAAACTAACCTTGACATTTCTGCTATTTTAATATACTGCTCATCAGAGTATATTTTCAGATAGCTGAGTCTTTCTGATTTGTGTTTTTTATACCAGTACTTACAGGTCAGATGGAGTACTGATTAAGTGGATAATTAGACATTTTGTGTTTATTAAGGCTGGTATAGTGTAGTATGTCAACAACACAGCCAATACCATACACACCTACAAGATGTATCTAGAAAGTGAGTTCATGGGAAGAAATAAGGCAATAGAAGAAACCTTATGAACTCTGAATTGACAAGTGTTCATTTCCAGTTTGACTTAAGATTTCACTATATACAAATGAATTCAGATATAATTAACTGACAAGCCAATCCTAAGTCCCTTTTGCCAAGCACTGCGAAAACAAATATCTTGCCAGTTGATCAATGAAAAGTAGACTGAATTTTGTTGTTGTTTGATAATGTACGACGTATAGATGCAGTTTATTTGAGTCTAACTGATGTCATACTTATTGATGGATGTCATCTATAATAACCTGTGAGCCCATATATATATGTCGAAATTACATGTGAGAATCACAAAATTTGTTTTGTTATACTGTAAAGACCATTCTTTCTTGTCTAAATGTATCACCATATCAAAAATTTGTTTAAATGAATGTAATTTTTCATTTCCTCGAAAACTATCTTTATATTGTTATGTGGTGAACAAAAATGTTAAAAAGTAAAGACATTTTGACGAAAACAACAGCGCAGCATTCATAATAATAGGTACGACATGTGGGAAGTGTTTGTGTTCATAGTTCCTATAAGTATTATGCCAGTTTCACCTCCAATACAGTAATGACTTGAATGGGTGGACTTTTTATCACGTGATACATTGGCGTGTTCATTTCTTCAAACAAAATGTTGGCATATCACTTGAAAAAGAAGTCAGATTGATATTTTATGTTTTCTGTAACTAACTAATACACTCGCTCATCAAATGGGCTAAAAATATCCAGTGTCTGAAAAGATATTTATAGAAACATGACTTTACCTGTAATTGTTTGTAGCATGTGCTACTGATAGAAGTCATCAAAAGTATATAAAGAGAAGTTCACTGAAATAAAAAATCAAAAATCAAGGAGGTAGATTTGTGATATGTATCCACATATATATATTTATGTGTGTGTGCATGTTGGTCTCTCTTTCTGTTTGCTCGGTTAGTCTGTGACCACTTCACTTGTATGGACTTGTCTCCTTTAATAATGTGTATTCTCCTTATATTATATTATATATAATATGAGTGTTTGTTGACAGTCCGTTGCTTGGTGACATATATCCATATATGTTTGTTGACATGTCTGCTACATTCGCTATGTATAATTGGATCGACACTCCATTATAATTAGCCATTCATGTTAAGACTGTCTAATGATTTTTCCCACGCTTGTCTGAATTATTTATATATATTCGCATTCACAATTTGTGTGAACTACTTTACTTTACAACTACTTTACTTACTTACCACTTTGGTGTGAGACCATTTATTTTCGTCTCCTTGTGTTTGGACAATAGAAGTATCATCGCAAACCTAGTGGTCTTCTGATTTCCGCCTTCTCGCGTCAGGACTATTAGTTTCTCGACCAGACCATAACAATAATTCAGCGACGAGTACATAACAATTTGATGTTAATATATGTGTAAAACTTGGGCAATGTGGCAGTAAGTAATTCCATATTAGTTCGTTTATTAAATATATCACACAGTGAAACAGTATTATTTACTGGATGACACACTTTCGAACACAATTTATTGTTCATAATCATATCAATTGTAATCACACGACTTTGAAACTTGAGTTTTATAGTTTTCTTTGTCTTCTCCTATTTGTCGTCGTTGGTGTAGTAGAATTTACCAGATATCTGGGTGGAGAGGTGTGGAATTATTCCTATTACATGTATTTGCAGTTGATTCGATGAACAAAGCTTCTGTTATCAATCTCTCCCTCCACCCAACTGTGACATTACATTTTGAGACTGTCATCCTATCCCATCCTATTGTATGGTTGTGTAATTGCATGCAGTGAGTGCTATAGCTCAACTATTCTCTAGATTTCTTATCTTATTCGGGTCAACCAATTTAGATTTTGCTGCTAGGTTTTTGTGTTCGTCTAGTCTGACTTCCCCTGTTCTACTAGTTTGACCTATGTATTTGAAATGACAATCATTGCAGTCAGGTAGGGTATTAGATAAACTAAATTGTTTTGTTTTAAAGGCTCCACTGTCAGGATTGATCGTTTAACCAACAAAGCTTGTTTCTAATTGAGTTTGTGGTTGGTTTGAATGCCAGCTACTTTTATTCCTGCCTTGTTAAGAATTCTGCGAAAGGTGGTCTCCGACGTCCCTCCTTGTATGGAATTACTACTGATGATTTAGATTCCTTATTGTTCGTGTCGTCATTGTTATTAATATTATTATTGTTATCATTATGATTATTATTATCACTATCGCTACTATCATTATTGATTTTACATATTTTCTGACTAATTTATCCGGGTAATTATTAAATTTCAAGGCATCTTTTATGCGTATCACTTTCAGTCTTAGATTTTCCTTGGTACTACTTAGTTTTTGTTCTCTGTCACTTAAACATTTCACCAATCCTATTTCTACTGACATAGGATGGGATGATCGGAAGTCCAAATATCTGTTTAAATTTGTGCGTTTCCTGTAAACACTGGTGTTTAACTTCCCGTCTTCTTTCCTTTATACGTTGCAATCTAACACTGGAAGCTCCTCTTCCCAAAGCGTAGCGAACATCGCCATGTCTTCGCTGTGAAGAGTGCTTGTGTCCCTTGTCAGTGTGAGTACATTTTCGAAAATCAGTGTTTCCTCATTTTATTTTTCCAACGTGTATTCTTATTTCTTCTCAACACACTTTCAATATTTACCCTGAATCGGTTTATTTACGGAATCTGGATGGTGTTCGCTGACGAATGGGTTCCTGTGTAGGCGATGTAAAGCTGGCTAATGGTGATGGTGTTGATGATGATGTGAGAACGTCGAGTTCGACATTCGCCTTTATTCCCACCCGTAGCTTGTCAGCTAGGTGTAGCGTATATCATCAAATCAGTTGACTATATTGACTATGCTCTGAGAAATGAGTAGCAGTTAATCAACTTGAGCACACTAACTTATTCCGTCTAGAACGATTTGTGAATCATGTATCCAACTTAAAATGTTTATTCCTCGAATTAGTATGTCATTTCTCAGAGCTCGAAAAGAGTAGGTGAATGACTGCCGAAGACTGAGTCAGGCTGTTCTTATTTCTGCTGAAATATTGAGAAAACCTGAACATGAGCTGGTTGAAGCCTAAAGATGCTGTCCATGGAGGAGGAGAGTGTATATTCTGTACTGTACTTACAGCTAGTTGGATTACCAGCTTTTGAAATTTTACTCTTGACAGAATGACTAACACTAAGTAATTGAATCCGATTACAGCATTTGACAGACTAGGTATGTTTTCCGATTTCAGTATTCCTGAAGACTCATTGATTTATTAGCATGACAACTGGTGATAAGAGAAAATTCGAAACCTGTCATGTAACCTACTTTCTACCTACATTCGTCTGTTTATATTCCGTAGTGCGGCGGTGGCGAACAAAGCGGATTTCATGTGGACTGTGATCGGCTCTTGATTTATGACCCAGTTCTCTCTCACGCTACTCATGAGCTTTGAAATCCTATTGGTTGTTCACTGTCTGAATGACATTAATGCTTCTCAAAGTCACTGTAGACATTTATATACGCCAGCGCTGTCAATCATTTTTGACTGTTGTTTTGAGATAGTAGGAGCTCTTTTCTCAACGTCCAGTCCTCTCTTCTGTCTTTGTGTGCGGGTAGTGTCACTGTTGTCGTTGGTGGTGGTGGTGGTGTTGACGTGCCGTTAAGATAGATTAGCCAGCGCATTAAGTTGGTACTCGCTCATAGTCTGCCAGATAGTAGTTTCGGCCATAACAGCTCTAGAATTGATCCATGTATCCTGTGGGTGACTGGACAGTTTGCTTCCTCGAATGTTCTAGGACGGTGCATATTTGTTGACAGATAACTTCTGAAAAGCGGTACTAAGCTGCTTCCTTGTCAGATTTTCACTGCATGATGTATTTATTCTAAGACCACAAGTGAAATAGTGAAATAAATAGTCTTCATAACCAGATATTGGTTCTCGTGTCTTTCATCGTTTGTTCGCATACAAAACTGGGAGAGAAAAGTTTCAATTGTGTCACAGCCCTCTTTGACTCCTGTGTGTTTTGGGAATTTGAAGCAGTTGATGAATTTGTAGCAGGTGTCTTCGCCTTGTCTGCGATTGGGAGCCAGCTGTGCGCAAGTACTGAATCCTCTGAGTTTGGATTTGCTGAAACCAATCAGACTGAACTATTAATAATTAACTTTAAATGTCATTAATCATTGATGATTTTGTGTCTTGGTGTTAACCTGATGATATTTATTGCAGCTCCCTAACTGATGTTCGCGTTCATTAAAATGTCCGTGTTTTGTAGAGCGACGACACAGAGTGTGAAGATGTCAGGAGGTTTGGAAGTCAAGAAATCTACTCCACTTCACGTTCCGTTGATGATTATACCAGGTTGTGTATTAATTCCCTTCCGTGAAGTTGTCAGAATGGAGACTTTGCCAGTTAGGCTTTCTCAGCAGCCTAACAGAATCCCACTCACAAGACAGGCCAATGAATGGAAACACGGTGGCGACAGTGATGACCTGTTGAGGAGTGCCAAGACTCCGACATCCCAGTGTGTAAGAATTCACAATTTACCAATGAGAGGAGTACGCATGATGGGAGACAGAGTGTGATGGTCATGCTATTCCAGTTGTTTTCATCTACTCATGCGGTGGGCACACTTTAGTAGCTTTCATGATTGACAGAGACCAGATTTGTTACTGGAGACTACTTCTTATGCGTGAAGATACATACACTGACACAGACACACACACACACGCTACCCTGGTAGAGTGATAACAGCGAGGAATACATCGACTGAAATCGATTTTGGATGCTTAGAAGTACTCAGCATGATTGGATTGCCTGCTCTTGACTGAGAATGTTTCTCTCTTAATAATCAATACTGGGGTGTGTGAGGCTCCTAAACACAAGTCGGGAATAGTCAAGAATTGAACAACTACACACCATCTCCTGCCCCAGTGTGCTTCGACATCTGTGAAACACACTTGCGTCCTCAGCACAAAGCATTCAAGTCCCTCCACCCCATTTATTCAGAATATGCTGACTGGAATCTGAAGCAGGTGATGCCGAGAATTTGAGGCGATACCCTCATGTGTGCGTGTGTGTGATTTGTTCTCCGTGTAGACAGACCCATCTACTTGATGACTTATGGAATACCGATGGCGTCCCAGTCACCTTGTGCGTGCAGCTGAGACTTCGAAGCACAATACCTGGAGAATAATACGCTTCATTCTTCTAGGGTGAATGTTCAAGCACTGAAACCTTCGAGGTGATAGACAAGAAACAGTAGTGACGCTTCCATTTTGGTGGTGATTGTATCTCAAATAGTGTTGTAGTGGTGGCAGACTACTTACTACTGATGTAATGGGTTATGAGTGAAATTGAGATGAAAATGTGGGTCAGCGGAGAAATCGAATGGCTAGGTGAAATGTTATTCATGTGGTAGAGCGGTGCCACCAGTGGCGGCCTGTTTGACATCTGGGCTACCTTTTTCGTGCATCTACATATTGCATCTAATAAGTCATGTTTTCATTCCTAATTTTAATAAAATATGATCACAAATCGCATAAAATACAGTAATTCATTCATTAAACGTTTTAAACCATATGACTTTCATGCAACTAATAATGCATCTAATAAATCTAAGAGAAAACATCATGCTGGCTGGCAGCGTGCACTTAAACAGACACCTTTATATCGTACAACCATTCCTGTTATTGTCACTTCAAACTGCCGTTCACTTCCCAACAAAATTATGCATCTCCAGTCTCTCTTATCATCTGATACTTATCACAATACGGCGATTGTTGCATTACAAGAAACATGGCTCCATGAACTCTATGATGACAATCTGGTTTCCCTAAATGGTTTTACATTGTTTAGACAAGATCGACTATGCTCCAGAAAGAAAAGAGGTGGAGGTGTTGCAACTTTCATTCATTCTCAATGGTCAACTTCAAATAATGTATGTTTTTCTTACTCTAATGACTTTATTGATTGTATAACGGTCAAATGCCGCCCGAAACATTTATCCAAATTCAAATACGTCTTCATCTCTAACATTTATGTTACTCCTGGCTGTTCTGCATCTGATCTATCTGATTTTGCTGATGAATTCACTGAATTTGCCGTTACACATCTTGAAAACTCTTTATCAGTTGTCACAGGAGATTTTAACTGCTGTGATTGTTCTTTCCTCGTATCATTAGGTCATGCCAATATTGTTAAATTCCCTACTCGACTTGATAAAACCCTTGACCTGGTGTTCATTAATGATGAGGAAATATATGAAGTACGCCGACGTGCTCCTATCATGAACTCAGATCATTGTATTATTCGGATATTACCTAAGATATACAGCAGATCTCACTTTAATATCTTCTCAAATCTGTCCAAGAGAACACAGCAAAGGTGTTACTCACAAGAAAATATGCTCAAACTAAGATGTATGCTAAATGACACTAACTGGGAACTTTTCAACGAACACAAACTGGATGATACTATTTCCAATTTGACTGACTATCTTAAATTCTGTCTTGATATATGCTGTCCAAAACAGATAATTTTCAAAAGAATGGATCGTTTTTCTTCCCCTCATCTCAAAAAACTTCGTAGAGAAAAAGAGAAGCTGTACAAGACAAAGAATAAATCTGGTCTTAAGAAGATAAACACCCAAATTAAATCTGAAATCAAGAGACTAAACAACATTTATAATCAAACAATACTATCTTGTAAAACCTCAGAAAACATATGGAAGCTTTTTAGAGAAATTACTGGTTGTGGTAAGCATAATAATTTTGCCTCTTCTATTGATGTAAATACTCTCAATAGATCTTTCATCCGCCCTCCAAATGTCCTTTCTGCCTTCAATTTAACTAATAACACGACCAGTGACTTTCATCGTTTCAATACTTCTGATGTTCTTAAATGTTTGAAATCTCTTAAACCTTCCCAGAGTCTAGGCCCTGATGGTATACCTGCCATTGTTTTAAAGAAATGTGCTGATATTTTAAGTAACCCACTTACAAGCATTCTCAATACTTCTTTTTCTAATAATAATGTACCTTCTCTGTGGAAAGATATTAAAATCATCCCTGTACCCAAGTCTGGTTCTGGAGATAGTGTTAAGTTTAGACCAATTGCCATTACCTCTCCTTTCTTGAAACTGATGGAGAAATTACTCTTACAAAAACTCATTCCCTCCCTAAGCTTCTCAAACGATCCAAAGCAGTTTGCTTACAAACAGGGTAGAAGTACTTTGGATGCTGCTGCTGTGTTTCATCACAACATTGTATCCTCCTTAGACAAAGGGGCCAAGTATGTCCGTTGTACTTTCCTTGATTACACATCTGCTTTTGACTCTGTACCTAGAGGCCTTTTGTTAAACAAGCTTAGCCTTACACAAACTGAGTCCTGGGCTATCAACTGGCTGCACTCTTACTTCTCCAATAGGATGCAGTACACGGTATATAATGGTGTAGCTTCCTCTCCTTTGCTTACTGAAGCTGGTGTTCCTCAGGGTGCTGTTCTCTCGCCGTTTCTCTTTTCCTTCTTCTTACATGACTTACCTCTCTCAGACGAAATCAACTTCGTCAAATATGCAGATGACCTGACTGTTTCGCTTCCCGTTAAGTCTCAGTCAGACTGCTTCAAATTAAATAGCTTCCTGTCGGACATCAGTCAGTGGTCTAAAATAAATGGCCTAACGCTGAATCCCTCAAAATGCCAGACTGTCGACTTCTCCTTTAGGCATAAACGAGATCTACAAACACTAGTAAGCACTCATGATGTCTGTAGAATCGAGGGGACTATAATTGAAACAAAGTCTAATGCAAAATACCTCGGATTAGTTATATCTTCCGACCTTACTTGGTCATCTCATATCCAAATGATTTCCAAGAAAGTGTTTCGTCTAACCTACTACATTAAGAAACTCAGACTAACTGGAGTCCCTCAACCTCTGCTTACACAATTTGTCAACTCTCGTATCCTACCTATTCTACTTTACTGTTCCCCGTTAGTCTTTCCTGGGTTACTGAAAAAGGATTATACCATCCTGAGAAGGATGTTGAAGGTAGTTAGCAGGACTAGCGGTGTAAAACTCAGTCAGCTCGTCACAACATTAGTGGATAAGCATCTGAATACATGTGAGAAATGGTCTAAAACCATACTCTCTGACCCCCAACACCCCCTCTATTCCCAACTCTCTCCCTGCATCTCATCAGGTAGAACCAGAAATCAGTATAAAATAATATATGCTCGTACAACCAAGTATAGGAACTCAACGATACCATATTTGGCCCGTGTTCTAAGTGACAGAGACAATGTTAGGCGTGAAACCTATGACTTGCTTTGTTGTTAATAACATAATTTTGGCCCTTGTTTTTTTCCCCTTACACTCTCTTATTTGTACTCTATAGTGAACAACCTTCTTAAACATACTTAGCTGCTTAAAATTATTATCATTGGCTTACATTTTTATTCTTTATTCTATTCCTTCTTTGTACATCTACTGGGTCCGACTATATTATCACTATGATTATTAAAAATTGTCCCGTCATTAACCATCATGTAACATTAGTTTTGTGGTTGTTCTTTGTTCGGCACTATTTAACTGACAATCTTGTTTGTTATTGCCACTATCACCATCTTAAAAATTTTGTATTATGCATGATTCCTCACACTGCCACTACAAACAACCGCATTAGTACTGACAAAAAAAAAAACCTGAAATGTTTATCTTATGATTGCTTAGTGTTGTTCAATCAAATTAACTGATCATCTTGGCTATAAACATTTTTTTAAGAACATCTCATAATTTCCCGTATGATTATAGCTGTTACTGTTCACCACGCATACACATATCGTAGCTTCCACTAACTAATACTGAAATATTTTTTTTCATTATTTGTGTTGATCTTCTTTTTTACTCAGTATTTTTATTTGCATTTTTTTTGGTTATTTCTGTTTCTTTTTTTTTATTATATTTTTATTTTTTTTCTAATACTCCTTTTAAATGTACGATGAAATTAGATGCAATATTGTAGATATGTGCTGAAAATTCCACACTGTACCACAAGTACTGTTTCTGGAATAAAGCGAAATTGTTATGTTATGTTATGTTATGTTATTCCTGCTGTCAAGAGTGATATATCGGATGGGAGATGGAAGTACTGGTATTCTTCACATTGACTCTGGCTAGACAATCTGGACAGTGTCCCACAGAACACTCATGGTCTATGTAACCTACACCAGAGTGAATTGTGTACTGTTAGATATTCAGTGGTGTGGCTGAAAGCTGTTTCCCACTGGTCACACGATAATTCCCTGTTGAATGCAAATACTGTTGTATTGAGATTGTGAATGAGAACGAGATTCTGTTTACTGATACGCATTATGAGTATAAACTCGGAGTGAATTGTCGCCATCTCTCTGAAAGGTTATGTTTCTGCTTGTATTAGTGTATTGTTTAATCTTTAATACTTGTCTTCTCTTACACTAGACGAATCTGGATGCAAGCGCTATTGTCCAACCTGGAGACACTTCTAATATAGGAATGGAGAGAAGTTGGAAAATCCAGACCACACATGGAGAACAATGGGTCAGAATTGCCTGAATGGTGTGCTCTAGATGATGCCATTATCAGTGCAATAATTTGACAATCGCCCTTCTGAATTTTTACAATCTCTTTAAAAATGTATGTTTGGTTTTTCTGTGTTATCCTGTTCAAGTGACTATGTAGGATGCTTGGGGGGAGTTGCTTCAGTGAATGATGAAGGAGGTATTGAAGTATTTCGTCTTTTACATGTCATCTCTCTTCTTGTCTTTAAGGATGACTGAAAAGATGTTCATTCTCTCCAACGTCCGAATCATAAAGGTGGACTGTGTAGTCATAAGTTCTAATCAGCTGTTGAAATAGGATGGGAAATTACAATGAGAGATATTAGTTTTCCACAAGCATGTTGTTCACCATTGTGTGTTTCGACACAGGCTTTTTGAAGTGAAGTGGTGAATGCCCTCAATGATGACGTGATTCAGTGAAGCACTGAGATCCTGAAAGCTCCAGTCAAGTGTTGTTTCTCTATATAAGGTTCACTGACAGTGTGAGTAGATAACTGACCTTGGATTACCAGCCAATTCGATAATCATGTAATCAGTGAAGAAATGTCTCAGAAACGTAATTGTAATGTACTTGAGTCGAGCTGGAATCCTATGAGGTGTGTGTACACCACTCATCTTCTTCTAACCAGAAAGGAGTAGATATCAAGTACTTGTTTGTTTCGAATGTTTCTCTAGCTGATACTGTATCGAGATGAAATTGATCTTGAAACCAGTTAAATAAGGAAATTCAAATAGCAACGAGTGGAAAGTCCAACCAATAATAGTAGGTGAAATGTAACTGTTAAATTATAGGTGCTTCAAGAGTTAAATTTGATTGACTGTAGATGGAATAATTAGTGAAACTGTATAACATGGGAACTGTGGTAGAATGAGATTCCCTTTTAGGTAATTTAGTTTGATATAGCACGCTGTGATTCAGTTTTAATAACTGGCACAATTTATTGCTCCAAATCATATGGTTTCTCTTTCGCGAATAGCAATTATCTTTGAATTTGGAGCTTTCCCAATGTAATAGATATTCGGGAGAAATTACGTTGAGGATGACTTTTGTTAGAATTCGAAGTCTCCTCATCATCTAGAGGAACTTTTAGATTTAGTTTGGATTTTGCCCACAGTGCAACTTTAAGAGCAACTGAAATACATCCCAGCATATCATGAATGAAATGTGGGTGGCGACCGAGTTCTATGATTAACCTGTCTACAGAGATTCTGTTTGACTAATCCCTTGACCCAACAACTGTACCTATCATCATTGGTTTTACCACTGTCATTTCTCAGAGTTTCGACCGATTCTATACTATGATTGGTCCTCAGTTTTCAATAAATGTGTCGTATTCCCTCAACTTGGTGACTTATGAGTCGGAAACTGTTTGTCTTCCCTCTGGAAAATTTAAATACGACATTCAGAAGATAAATACTGTGATATGATAACAGTCCATCGTATTCCGAAAACATCACTATGTTATAATAAAGAATAAGCTCAGTGACATGTCTCTACTTGATTGCTACTTAGTAGAGAACAAATCGTGAAAATGACCTCTTAAATCTTTCGACAAACTATCAAATGCAACTTTTACACTTCACTCATTTTTCCAGTCTCACAGAAATTCTTTTCCTCAGTGACTACGATTAACAGGCGGCGTTCTAATGTATGTGAATCCACATGTGACCATGCAAACACACACACACTTAGTAATAAATAACAGAATGTTTCAGTGTCATCGGAAGAATCGTATTTCCCACTAGTTACATGAATAAGAGATAACCCGAATATACACCAAATCGGAGAATATCCCTTAGGTAGACTACTCACTGGGTAGGTATTGCTGCACATCGATTTCGATAGGAACGCTCAAGTGTTACGAACTAACGGCACATCCAGTCTCAACGCCCACTCTGTTCAACTCACATTTCGTCTTCATTGATATACACTGTAGCGGTAAATAATCCCCCAAAATTATTGACCACAGCAATCACTCATTGGATGCTGACCACCACTGTTTAAGTCGACTTGTTTAGCTGAAGGCTTCCGGTCAAGCACCCCGCCATTTGGTACCCCATCGTGTCGCATGCACGATCAGTAGCCAGCTAAGCGTTCGCCTGACGGCTTGTTTTGGTCCTGAAATATATCACGCAGTCTGGACGATCAAATATTGGCTTTTGCTTTGTTTTTGGTTGGGCGAGAATAATTTAGAGGCTGTGTAAGATAATTCCGTCAACCTCTAAACTGGTGAGCCCAACCGCGGACTTCATCTACGACAAATACGCAGATAACCCCATTGAGTTCGGTCCATTTTGTATTTGTTCTTGTACCGTATATTATTCTACATAATTTTCGTCATGAGTGATCTTAGTCCCAAGGTCATTCGTATCCACTCAACTCCTAAAACCATTCAGCTCGTACCATACTGGCCAGATAATGCTGAAACGTGGTTTCAGCTAGCTGAAGTAGATTTTTGTGAACATGGGATAACCGATCACCGTTCACAGTTACTTGCAGTTATTCACGCCCTACCGCGGGAATTCAGCAAGTACGTAACATCACTGATGTTCAGTCCCGAGGTAAGTAACTCGTACGAGTTGCTCAAAGCATCCCTCCTCAGGAGAAACGTTCTCACGGACCGACAACGTCTGGACAAATTATTTCGTAACATCGAGTTAGGAGATCAGTCAGCCGTGAGCGTGCTGACAAGAAAGAGAGAAGTTATTGGCCAAAGTCAGTTCGACGAAGGACTATTTAGAGAACTCTTCTTAACCAAGCTGCCACAGTCTGTACAGACCGTACTTGTGACACTTCAGGGTACTGTAATAGAGGACTTAGCAATTACTGCAGATAGGATTCTAGAAATAACTAGACGGTCAGTTCCCGAAATATGCTCGATGACTAAGCAGACTTCGAGTAAGAATACTGCAATGATAGAGTTATGCAACTCCATCCAGCAGATGTTTCGGTCAAACATGCATTCTAACTCCTCCGACCGTCGTCCTAAATCTCCTCAACGCAGAAACTCACGTGGTCGATCTAAGTCCAAACCACGTTCTCTGAAAAACTCTGACTGGTGCTAGCACCACAACACCTATGGCAAAGAAGCGAAGTGTTGCCGTAAGCCTTGTAACTTCGGCAATGTCTCGAAGTCTGTGAGAAACTATCCCGCCTGTACGCGTTAGCGGCAACCGTCGCCGGTGGCACTAACCGCCCGCTTTACATCCATGATATGATAAGCCAGACTCGATATTTAGTCGACAAAGGCGCCGAAGTCAGCGTCCTTCCTGCTACAGCAGCAGATCGACAGAAGGAACCTACCTTCAATTTTGATATATATGTCCATATAATATGTGTGTTTGTTTGACAGTCTGATATATTTTGCTATGTATACATGGATCGATATTCCATTATAATTACCCAATCATGTTAAGACTGTCTATTGATTTGTTCATTTTGAATATTCGCTCACACACTTGTGTTCACACACTTGTTCGGACATTCATATTTGCTCTCACACTCTTGTGTGACATATATTGATTCTCCTGGTGTTTGGAAAATAGAAGTATCATCGCAAACCTAGTGGTCTTCTGATTTCCGTCGTTCTTGCGTCAGGACTATTAAATTCTCGACCAGTACATACTGTCTGTCTGTCTGTTTTCGACATAGAACTTTGCACAAATGTGCGGAAGTTCAAGTCGCCACATTCCGTGTAGCACGCGAAGCAAGAGAAGAAAGTACAAGAAAAGCATAATAGAAACAGTGAGCAGAGGTGTGAGACAAAGGAGTAATAAAGAAATACAAAACAGTTTCATTGAAGATCATAAGTCACAGGGAGTGGATGCATCTGCGCCACTGAGAACGATTTTGAGCCATGTCACCAATTGTTTCCAACCATAGATTTTTACCGTCCCGAGGACCCCAGCCTGGAAGTCTACACCTTCCTACGTGGCTTAGACCAACTGTTGTGGATTTCATTGACTGATGCCAAGTTTTTGTTTGACCGCCGCTAGCTTTTTTCCAGCCTGACCCTATATCCGCTAACATTGCTCGTCGAGGGAGGCGATGGCTTGGCATACGTAACACATGTCCTAACCATCTCAGTCTTTGTAGCTTCACGACTTCGTCGATTGATTTCCCCTGTTTACCTAGAACTCTACGCCTAACCTCCATGTTGCTCACCTTATTATGCCACTTTACACGGGAAATAGAACGCAGGCACCTATGATCAAAGACAGCTAGTCTTTTCATGTCTTCCACTCTCAGTGGCCAGGTCTCACAACCATAAAGGAGGACGGAGCGGACTGATGAGCAGTACACCCGCCCTTTGGTCGATAGTCGAACATCTCGTCTACGCCAGAGTCGGCGTAAACTAACAAATGCGAAACGAGCCCCTTGTATTCGTGCTGAGATTTCGTCAGAGATCAGCCCGTTGGGGCTGATGGTACTTCCCAAATAAGTGAAGCGGTCAACGTGCTCTACCACTTCACTTCCTATTTTTAAACTAGGCGTCGATGTAGTCCAGTCCTGTAACATCATCTTGCATTTGGCGGGAGCGAATCGCATGCCAAACATTCGTAGATTGCGGCTCAAGGTGTTTAGAAGACTCTGCATTTCGTCAGCGTCTTCGCCTAGAAGGACTATATCGTCTGCATATTCCAAGTCAACGAGATTATTCCCGGTAGCAAGTCAATCCCTGAGTCGCTGAAGTCACCTAGGGTTAAGTCCATTAACACATCTATGATGAAGTTGAATAGAAAAGGAGATAATGGGCATCCTTGACGGACACCACTGGTCGTCATCAGTTCAGATGACAGCTCGCCGTAAGCCCTCACCTGGCTGTATGAGTACGAGTAGAGTGCCTTAATCAGTGCAATATATTTTCTCGGAATTCCCTTTACAGCCAAGCATCTCCAGAGAACTTCCCGATCGACAGAGTCGAATGCTGCCTTTAGGTCAAGAAATATAATGACTGTTGGACGCCGGTAGGAATGCCTATGTTCTAGAATCTGTCGGAGGGTGAAGATATGATCAATACACCCTCTTCCTGGTCTAAAGCCTGCCTGGCTCTCTCGTGTTTGTGCTTCCCGAGCACCACTCAGTCTACGCATGATTATTGAGCCTAAGACTTTAGATACTATATTAGTCAAGCTAATCCCTCTGTGATTATCACAGGAAGACTTGTCTCCCTTCTTGTATATGGGGATAATCAGTGACTTACACCAACCCGATGGGACTTCTTCTGATTCCCAGACGCTGCCTAGTACCTCAGTTAATCCGGACAGTAAGCTGTCTCCACCGTACTTAAATACCTCTGGAGTCATTCCATCAGGTCCCGCTGCTTTGCCTAGTTTCAGATTGGTGACAGCTTTAGTAACCTCAGTTAGTGACGGAGGACCTGTGTCTATATCCCATTCAGGGAGGTGTTGGATGCTCGGAAGGTTGAGCGTGGCTGTGGGCAAATTAAACTGCTCCTCATAATGCTCTTTCCAACGATCCAGTCGTCTATCCTGGGAGCTAATTATAGTGCCATTTTTTTCCGAGATTGTCTCACTAATGATTTGTCTTCTCCCACCCGTTTCCCTGATGAGTCCAAAGAGTTGCCTGGTGTTGCCTATCCTCGAAGCTTTCTCCATCTCTTTGGCTTTTGTCGCCCACCACTGTTCACGGTCCTTGCGGAGACTTTTCGTAAGTTTCCTCTTGTGCAGCTTTCGCTCCTCATTGAATTCGGAGCTCGCCGGAATAAGTCTTCTAGCATCTATCAGTTCGGATGAGGCGGTGGAGATCCAGTGGTTTTTACTCACCTTTGGGTTTACCTTATTCACAGCTTTTACAGCTGTATCTATGGCTGCCTGGATATTTTTCCAAGCTTCTTCAGGGTGAGCACAGCTGTCGAACACAGATATGTGTTTAGCTAGTTCTTCCTGAAATACGGATTTAGTTTCCTGATCGAGCTGGGGACGTGATGGTTTTACCGCCAGCTGTTTCCTACGTCCGTTCAGTCGTAAGCACACCCGAGCGCGGACCAGTGCATGGTCGGTATCTACGCACGTGTTCCAGAAGGAGCGACAATCTCCTACCGACCCACGCCAACGATAGCTTATTGCTATGTGGTCTATTTGTGTCCAGCGTTGGTTTGATGAAGGGGGTCTCCAAGTCAAACAGTGTCTCTCCTTGTGTTTGAAGTTAGTGCTTACAAGAAACAAATGATTATCAGAGCAGAACTGTAGGAGACGGTCACCGTTGTCGGTTCGCTGGCACGGAACTCCATAGGTGCCACCGACATCCTTCTCAGATTGACACAATTTCCCTACTTGAGCGTTAAAGTCACCAGCTAGAACGACTATGTCTGAGCGTTTAGCCTTTCGCACCAAACTAGACAGCTTTTGGTAGAACTCATCCTTCGTTTCATCTGAACTGCAGTCAGTGGGGGCGTAGGCGGAGATTACGAAAAGGCATCGGCGAGTAGTGCAGTCCTTCCTCCTTCTTACTGATCCGTTCAGGCGGACAGCACACATTCGGCTATCTACCGGGATCCAGTCAAGCAATGTCTTTTCTGCCCTAGTACTCAAAGCTATCCCTACGCCAGCTAATCCTCGTGAACTAGCTGTGGCATCTCCTGACACCCTCAGGGTGAATTTTGCAGATTCAACCTGTTGGCCAGGTGGGGTTAGGTGAATAACCACACTTGGGTCTTGTATGCGTGTTTCTGAAACACAGCATACATCAATGGCTCGTGATGCCAGGGTCTTGGCTAGTGATGCTTGTTGTCCTATTTGGCAAAGTGTCCTAACATTAAGAGCTCCTATATGAAATTGGTGGCGCGGCTTTAAGAGGCTGTCGGTGGTGGTTTTTTGGCTTCCATCGTTTTTAGTGGACGCAGAGTGGAGAGGAAGTGGAGAGCTATCAAGTCGAGGAGTTGCATCAGTGGAAGGAAGGCAAGATGATAGAGATGAAGATGAAGACAAAGATGAGTGAGTAATAGAGAGGTTTCGTGTGCATTTCGGATTGTGAGGGCGATTGTTACTTCCCGGCTGCCCACACCGTGGAAGTTGGTTGCGTGACCGCAGAGCCCAGGGGACAACTGCTTGAGGCCGGTCACACGCGGCCTGTTTTTGTTCGTTCTCTTTTGTTTGGTGTGTCTCAGTAGCATATTTATCACTCCTGCCCTGTGACACGGCAGCAGGAAGCGCGGTCGTTGTTAATCCGGGCCACGGCCGATCCGGCATGAAATTTTGTAATTTTGTATTGGACATGATGTTGGATTGGGTAGCTGCTTTTTGTTTAACCGCTATCCAAACAACCTGCCTGGCATGGTAGGACCTCAAGAGACATAAGTCTCAGCCAGTATAGCTTGAATAGATCATTGCGGTGTTCAAGCCCGACCACCACGTCAAGGTAGCAGCTTTCGGTAACAATAATTTGGCGACGGGGATGGGATAACTATGGATCCTTCTAAATTGGAATTTCTATTTGAACGACAAATGAAATTAATGGAAATGTTCGTCAACCAACAGACTGGTCCAACTTCACTTTCAAGCAATCCGAATCATGCCATGCTACCATCTGTCGACGGCATTGTGAATAGTATTTCACAGTTCAGTTATAATCCAGATGCAAATGTCACTTTTGACACATGGTATCAACGATATGAGGATTTATTCACAAGACGCCTGACAAGACGATGCTTGGAAGGTGCGAGTGTTGTTACGTAAATTGGGTCCCACAGAATATGAACGGTACTGCAACCTAATTTTACCCCAGAAACCACGTGACAAGTGTTTCGATGATACGATGAAGCTGCTGCGTGAACATTTTGGAGACCACTCCTCATTATTCAGCATACGTTATCGTTGCCTCAAGCTGACAATGAATGAAAATGATGATTTTCTTACTCACGTTGGCACAGTCAACCGAGAATGTGAGAGATTTCGACTCAGGTCCTTAACAGATGATCAATTCAAAGCCTTGATTCTCATATGCAGTCTTCAATCTCCTCGTTTCACAGATATCCGAACTCGACTGCTCAATCAGCTAGAGCAAAATCCTAAGTCAACTCTACATGACATAGCTGATGAATATCAACGGCTGATTAATTTGCAGAAAGACACACCTGGTCGAATCAACACCTTCGAGAAGCTCTGATATTCATGCATTACGAAAGAGCAAAAATCTCTCATCATCCACTCCTGACCCACCTTCTCCTAATGTTCCGCGTAAATTCACACATACTCGTCCAACTTCACAAAATACTACAAAGAAGACCCCACCATCACCATGCTGGCATTGTGGCGCGTGGCACTTTGTAAAGTCTTGCCCATACAAAAGTCATCGTTGCAGCAAGTGCAAAGTCATCGGTCATAAAAATGGTTTTGTCAGCCACACGAACCAAGATATCATAATCCAGCGAAACCTCGACAAACTGTTGGTCCTAAATCTCCAAGGAAATCATTGAGTCTACTCGCAACCTGTCAAGTCACAACACCAGGTATGCGGAAATATCTTGATCTTTAGATGAATGGTCATGATACACGTCTGCGGCTAGATACCGCCTCTGATATTACTGTTATATCAGAAAAACTTTGGAATGATATTGGAAGACCACCAATCACAAATACTTCCCAGACTCTTGTCAGCGCCTGTGGTGGGAAACTCAAACTAATTGAGGAACTCAAATCTTCTGTTTCATTCCGTAACATCAAATTCACAGGAATTTTCAACGTCACCAAGAGTGATTATAATCTTTTGGGACTTGATTGGTTCGATCGTTTGCATCTGGCTGATGTCACACTAAATTCGCTATTCAATGCAGTCAAGAAGCATAAAATGTCAGACAATTCCGGACGAAGTCGAAGCCGCAAACTCAGCAAGCATATGAAGCAACAGACGTCGACAACAAACTGAACGGCTACAGATAAACCCCAAGAAAGCACGCTATTAATCATCAATCTTCTCAAAAGGGGAGGTGATATATATATCTATATAATATGTGTGTTTGTTTGATAGTCTGTTCTTGGTGACATGTATCCATATAATATGTGTGTTTGTTTGACAGTCTGATATATTTTGCTATGTATACATGGATCGATATTCCATTATAATTACCCAATCATGTTAAGACTGTCTATTGATTTGTTCATTTTGAATATTCGCTCACACACTTGTGTTCACACACTTGTTCGGACATTCATATTTGCTCTCACACTCTTGTGTGACATATATTGATTCTCCTGGTGTTTGGAAAATAGAAGTATCATCGCAAACCTAGTGGTCTTCTGATTTCCGTCGTTCTTGCGTCAGGACTATTAAATTCTCGACCAGTACATAAGAATAATTTGGCGACGAGTACATAATAAACTTACAGGATGCAAACGGAAAACCAATCGCAGCCTTTGGTGGAAAATACTTCTATCTGATTGTAGGTTTACGCAAACCTATTCGGTGGATTTTCCTTCTCGCTGACATTACAATGCCCATCATTGGCACGGACCTACTTAATCATCATGATTTACTCGTAGACGTCCGCCGAAAACGACTGACTGACAATATTACTAGTCTGTCCATCAAAGGCATCACATACATAGGCCCCAGTTTGTCACCCGTCAAGATAAAGGCAATCACTGATCCAACTTTTCAACCTATTGTTGACAAGTAACCGGAACTTAACTGCCCGTCGAACGACCTAACGTGCATAACCAGCAATGTTATGCACCACATCACTACCACAGGACAACCTGTGACATCTAAAGCATGACGACTAGCTCCTGACAAACTGAGAATCGCCAGGAATGAATTTGACCATATGCTAACCCTTGGCATCATTCGACCTTCGAATAGCCCATGGGCATCCCCACTTCATATGGTTCCGAAAAAGGATAGCAATGATTGGCGACCCACCGGTGATTACCGGAGAGTGAATGCTGAAACAACCCCTGATTGCTACCCGTTGCCTCATATACACGAAAATTGACTTGGTTAAAGCGTATAACCAAATCCCGATGGCAACAGAAGATATCCCGAAAATGGCTATCATTAAGCCTTTCGGACTTTTTGAATTTCTACGTATGCCATTCGGTCTCCGGAATGCAGCCCAAACATTTCAACGCTTCATTGACGAAGTATTTCGCCGTCTCGACTTTGTATACGCATACTTAGACGACTGCCTCATTGCCAGTCCAGACAAGGAAACTCACCTTAGGCACTTGGACTTGGCATTTGAAAGGTTACGCCAACATAGTGTTACCATCAATATTCAAAAGTGTCAAATCGGTGTTGACTCACTTGACTTCCTGGGTCTCACGATTGACTGCAAGGGCATTCGCCCACTGGCCACTAAGGTCGAGGCTATACTGAACTTTCCGGAGCCACAGACGGAGAAAAGTCTCCGCACTTTTAATGGCTTAGTAGGTTATTATCGACGCTTTATTCCCAACTGTGTCTCTCTGATTCAGGCATTGACAGACCTCCTTCGAGGGAATAACATGTCCATAGAAATTGACGCGTCTGCTCGAAATGCTTTTACCCAGATTAAAAAAGCCATTGCGAATGCCACACTTCTGATGTATCAGGATCCAACGGCGTCGTTAAGTATCTCGGTTGATGCATCAAACACTGCGATCGGCGCAGTTCTACAACAGCTAGTTGACAAAGAGTGGCAACCACTCGCCTTTTACTCGAGACACCTGCAAATAGCTGAAACGAAGTACAGCACATTCGGCAGAGAACTTCTGGCTATGTACTGTGCTACACGACATTTTCGACATTCAGTAGAGGGTCGTGAATTCATAATTTTCACCGATCACAAACCTCTGACGTACTCTCTGAACTCACCTTCAGATAAGTATTCACCCAGGGAATCACGACAACTGGATTACGTCTCACAGTTTACATCAGATATTTGCCATGTATCCGGAGTAAACAACACTGTGGCAGATGCCTTGTTGCGCGTTTGTTCCCTCACCCAAATTGACGGCAAAGACCTTGTAAAACTGGCTCGTCTTCATAAGGAAGATACTGAGCTTCAACATGAGTTGTCGAAAACAACCCTACAATTAGCTGAGAAACCCTTAGGTATGGGAAGAGATACCATTCTATGTGACACTTCCACGAGTACTCCTCGCCCCATCGTGCCTAAAAGTTATCACCATAACGTCTCCAATACGTTGCATGGCTTATCTCAACCAGGTATTCGAACTACTGTCAAGCTCGTAACTAGTCGGTTTTGTTGGCCTGGTATTAATAAAGAAGTAAGGGAATGGGCACACACATGCTTAGCTTGTCAAAAGTGCAAGTTAATAAGACACACCATAAGCCCACTTGGCACCTTTCTTCTCCCTGACGCTCGTTTTGAACACGTCCATATAGATTTGGTTGGACCCCTTCCTGAATCCCATGGATGTACCTATATTTTAACTTGCATTGATCGATTCACACGATGGCCAGAAGCAGTACCCATCAAGGACGCATCTGCTGAAACAGTCGCACGCGTCTTTATAGAAAGATGGATCGCTAACTTTGGATGCCCATCTTCCATAACAACTGATCGCGGGCGGCAATTCGAAAGTGGCTTATTCTTCGCCCTGACTGAAATATTAGGTTGCATGCGATTTTGAACAACAGCGTACCATCCTTAAGCTAATGGTATGGTAGAACGTCTACACAGACAGATGAAAGCTGGTTTGTCAGCAGCAAACAACACCCATTGGACTGAATCTCTTCCGTTAGTTCTCCTAGGGATACGAAACGCCTTGAAAACCGATGCTGGTTGTACTAGCGCCGAGCTAGTATATGGTACGACACTACGACTGCCTGGTGAAATTGTTTCTCCCTTGAGCTTCTCACCAGTGGTAGATAACGCTTCGTACGTCAGCAGGCTTACAAACGCAATGCATTCAGTTAAACCTGCTCCCCTTCGTCCACAGTCCATTGATTTTTTCGTTCATCCGTGTTTAAAAACTTATTCACATGTATTTGTTCGTCGCGACTCTGTGCGCAGACCCCTGGAACCTCCATACGACGGAGCTTATAAAGTAATAAAACGTTCAGATAAATTCTTTGTCTTGGACAAAATAGGCCACGAGGAAACCGTCAGCACTGACCGTCGGAAACCGGCTTACTTGGAGGGTAATCCTATTAGCATAGAGCTCAATGTACCTGTTATATACTCGTCGAGAATTTAATAGTCCTGACGCAAGAACGACGGAAATCAGAAGACCACTAGGTTTGCGATGATACTTCTATTTTCCAAACACCAGGAGAATCAATATATGTCACACAAGAGTGTGAGAGCAAATATGAATGTCCGAACAAGTGTGTGAACACAAGTGTGTGAGCGAATATTCAAAATGAACAAATCAATAGACAGTCTTAACATGATTGGGTAATTATAATGGAATATCGATCCATGTATACATAGCAAAATATATCAGACTGTCAAACAAACACACATATTATATGGATACATGTCACCAAGAACAGACTATCAAACAAACACACATATTATATAGATATATATATCACCTCCCCTTTTGAGAAGATTGATGATTAATAGCGTGCTTTCTTGGGGTTTATCTGTAGCCGTTCAGTTTGTTGTCGACGTCTGTTGCTTCATATGCTTGCTGAGTTTGCGGCTTCTGCTTTGTCTGGAGTTGTCTGGGCTGCGCACTTTTGCTTTTCTGTTTTGTCAGCCGTAGGCAAATTAAAAGTATCCAAGAGAATATCCAGAGGTAGGGATGACTGTGTACTGGTAGGGATATTTTGGTTTCTTGGACGCCGACACACATCCGATATCTATGCACAGGAAGGTTCTTACGATCTGCGTAACCAAACTTCCACAGTGACAACTCATTCTATTAGGTCAACACTCCGTGAAAACTTCTTCACAGTCATGTATTCTAAAATATGGAATAGCCTACCCCTAGATGTCAGAACTTGCTCTTCGGTTACAAGCTTCAAACGCTCTCTATACAGACTGTTTCACTCTACTGATTATATTAATAAACTATTTACTCCTAGAACGAATCAAGCACTAATCTACTACAGCACCTAAAAGACGCACTTCAACACCCTTAACAATCTAAAAACCATAAATAAACTAGCAGCATGGATGCATAAAGACATAGTACGGAACATACAGGATTAGTTTACCCTTAGAAATAGGACCTATCCCTCATTGTAACCTTCAAACGCTTGCTATATAAACTGTTTTGTCCAAATGACTATCCCTACCAGAACCCATCACTTATTTCTAAAACGCATCAGTCATTAGAACACTAAAACGCTCAGACTCATTAATACACATTATGACATTAAATAAACTCTAAGACTTCGCATAAATACGTGAAAACAAATACAATATAGAAAAATGTTTACTTAAGTATAATATACAATTAAGATAAAGATTTATAAATGCATAATATATAAATGTCCTTTTCATGTTCACATACTTTCTCTTGCTGGTATTTTGCTGCTCCTATTCATCTTCTGGTCAAGGTCGAACAATCCTGCATCTAAACTGAAATGAGGATTAATTCCAAACCGTCTATCTCATAACCACTCAAATTCCATGAACGATCCAATTCTACCATTTGAAGACGCTGGCGAACATGCTGTAAATGAGTATTCATGATCTGAAATGAAGAAGCAACTGGTCTTCAAATAGTTTTCAACATTTTACTCAACTTACGAATACAGTCCGCCATGCAGACACAAATGGAGCAAATGGAGAATTCTGGAATCGACCTCGGCACCACTTGATGCAGTAAAACAACCCAACATGACCTTATCTAGTTTTCGTATCCACGATCAAATTTCTTTCCTGTTATAAGACTACGATAAGACTACTGAAAAAATGGAATAAATATATCACTGATCTCAACATAATACATCAATAATCTTTAAGCCAAGAGTGCTGTTCACAACAAAGATATATAGGAGAATTGACTTCAAGCTTTATTTTTCCCAGATGTTTGTATTACATTCATCTAATGTCTGGGTTTTTGTTAATGCGAAGACAACATTTCTATATCTCTTTATGTGCTACACAAAGAAACTTTATAGCAGACTGTTCCGACTGACTTTGATGTCAGAAAGAAAAACCAAACTGTAAATCCATTATACATCAAATTTTGTGTAATTTATATAATAACATATCCATGCCTGTACAATTGGTATGTTCCTGCATAAACAGCAAGAAATATATATTATTATACTCTGATTATAGTGACGGGTCCATAAATCATTACCAACTTTCACGTCGTACATAACTCGACCACGTCATGCTGCGATGGAACCTTTATTCCAAGGTTTATGTCCTGCTCGATAGTCGCGGACATAGATAGGGTCACCAACATCAAATTTTTTTTCCATTCCGAAATGATGCGTCGGCACGTTTGGGTGTTGGTGGTAACATTGAGTTGTGAATCGTTTTAAGTTTGCGTCCGTAAAGAATTTCTGCCGGCGATTTCTTGTTCTGTGTTGACTCAATCGCCGTTGTACGGTACACCATAAAGAATTTTCGGATGATGTCAAATGGTGTCCCCTCTTCCTCTGCTTTGAGTAAGGCTCTCTTCAAAGTGTCGACAAAACGTTCCTCTTGGCCGTTTGACTGAGGATGGTACGGCGGTGTGAACATATGCTCGATAGCATTTTGACGACAGAACTGCTGAAACTGATGAGAGGTAAACTGCGAACCATTGTCTGTAATTATGGTTTCTGGGAGACCATGATGGGAGAATATGTCAGTGAGAGCTTTTAGAGTCTGGGACGTTGTCGGCGATACCATTGGTACAACTTCTGGCCACTTAGAAAAAGCGTCCACCACCACTAAATAATATGCACCATTTGTAGGGCTAGCAAAATCAATATGAATTCTGGACCAAGGATGGAATGCTGGAGGCCACGGTACGGGAGGTAGCTGGTGGGGTAGCTTTGCTGATTGTTGACATTTTGAACATCGTTGAACAAAGTCGATAATATGCCTATCCATATTGGGCCAGTATGCGTAGCTGCGAGCAATACTCTTCATCCGCTGAATACCAGGATGTCCCATGTGAAACTGTTTCAGGAGTTTATTTCGTAATGCTTCAGGTATCACTACGCGTTCTCCAAACATCGAGCAATCTTTTACAACACATAAGGAATCACGACGGGCAAACAGGTGTTTTAGGTCTCCACTATATTTAATCTTTGGCCAATCACTGGATACATACTGTGTAGCACGTCGTAAGGTGGCATCGGTGCTTGTAGTTCGCTAGATTTCTGCAAACGTTACTAGTAGAGATCGAACAGCATTGTCGATGAGGTTAACTGCATAGTCTTTGGTGGCGATCGATGCAATTACCACATCTTCACTTGATGCAGGATAGTCGCTGATTAGCCGAGATAGAGCGTCGGCTTGACCAAATTCATTAGTTCGGTTGTATTTATTATCAAAATCGTATCCACGTAATATTATTGCCTAGCGTAGTAGTCGGTTAGCTGCATGTACAGGGATACCTGATTTAGATCCGAAAATGGAAAGTAACGGTTTATGATCTGTCGGCAAGGCAAATCAGCGGCCGTAGATCATTTTATGGAAAAGTCGTACGGCGAAAACTAAAGCTAAGGCTTCTTTTTCAATTTGTGCATATTTCTTTTCTGTAGCAGTTAGTGTTCGAGATGCATGCATTATTGCTTTTTGTGGACCATCTGCGAAGACATGTAAAATGGCAGCTCCCACTCCGCTTGCTGAATCGTCCGCTGCAACTATAATTGGAAGTGTTGGACTATAATGTGTCAGAAGCAATTCAGAAGTTAACATAGACTTCAACTTTTCAAAAGCTGATCTGCAAGCTTCGGACCATTTCCAGGTTGCATTCTTTCCGAGTAGTCGATTGAGAGGGTGTCGAACATTATGCAGCGCAGGGAGAAAAGCCGAGTAATAGCTAATTAATCCCAAGAAAGAGCGTAAAGAAGGCATGTCAGTAGGTGCGGGCATCTCTTTTATAGCACGTATGTTGTCAGGATCTGGACGCCTACCCGATGCATCAAATATAAATCCAAGGTATTTGACAGATCTCAAGGAGAACTGACACTTCTCTGAGCGTAATCGTAGACCGTTGTCCTGCATGCGCGACAAGACAGCTTCTGTCCTGCTGTAAAGTTCGCTTATAGAATTCGCTACCACCAAGATATCATCAAGATAGACGGCAACACCCGGAATACCTCCCAAGATAGTATCAATCAGTTGTTGGAAAATAGCTGGGGCAGTTTTAACTCCAAAAGGTAATCTGTTGTATTGGAACAAACCGCGATGTGTATTAATGGTAAGGAGTTGTTGGCATTCTGGGGCTACTTCAACCTGTAGATATCCCCGTCGCCAAATTATTCTTATGTACTGGTCGAGAATTTAATAGTCCTGACGCAAGAACGACGGAAATCAAAAGACCACTAGGTTTGCGATGATACTTCTATTTTCCAAACACTAGGAGAATCAATATGTCACACAAGAGTGTGAGAGCAAATATGAATGTCCGAACAAGTGTGTGAACACAAGTGTGTGAGCGAATATTCAAAATGAACAAATCAATAGACAGTCTTAACATGATTGGCTAATTATAATGGAATATCGATCCATGTATACATAGCAAAATATATCAGACTGTCAAACAAACACACATATCATATGGATACATGTCACCAAGAACAGACTATCAAACTAACACACATATTAGTACCTCATTATGCCCAAGTAATCGAAGATCATTTAGGCCTCGATGAAGTCCGTAGCACAGCGACAGCTGCCAAATCTTCTATTGAGCTTCCTATGAAAGCCCGTTCTGGACGTACCGTAAAGTTCCCAGAATATCTTCACATTTATTTAACATAACGAGGTCGTGTGATTCACCCAACTCATTCGCTTGTGGTACTAACTATTTTTTAGACGTATCAATTTTTTTTATATACAGTACCACTAAACACAAGCAAATTTTTTTTGAAAAGTACATGTAACATGCACAAAAAAATTAATTAGATGTATTTTTTTCTCGAGGTTCTGAACTTAGCATTATTTTACTGTATAGTAAATGCACATGATTTTTTTTAACAAAAAAACTGATTTGGTTTATTTTTTTCACGACATGGTTTTTATCGTTCTTGTTTTCTGTTCCAGGTGCGACGGGCACTGGACGGGAAACAAACGAAGCACGGGATCCAACGAACAACAACAAGGAAGCTATGTACAAACACCCTATTAGCATAGGCAGACAAACCAGTTGGCATGCCACCAAGGCGCTCGGAAGATTTCTTTCACCTGAAAGGGAACCATCGAGTTATTTTTACTTCCAGCTGGTTCTGTCTTAGGGTCCTCACCACCCCACTAGGGGGGGAGTGAGCTGTAGCGCTAAATAATTCCCCAAAATTATTGACCACAGCAATCACTCATTGGATGCTGACCACCACTGTTTAAGTCGACTTGTTTAGCTGAAGGCTTCCGGTCAAGCACCCCGCCATTTGGTACCCCGTCGTGTCGCATGCACGATCAGTAGCCAGCCAAGCGTTCACCTGACGGCCTGTTTTGGTCCTGAAATATATCACGTAGTTTGGACGATCAAATATTGGCTTTTGCTTTGTTTTTGGTACGCGAGAATAAATCAGAAGTTGCTGTGTAAGATAATTCCATCAACCTCTAAAACATTAATGAAGTGTATCTGTAATCTTAGGTGGAGTTCATGTTGTTGCGGGAACTTAATCACTCTTCATTCAGTGCTCGTGGATAATTTGCATGATAATGGTAACTGATGTAGCTGTTATGTTTCAGATGCAATCATCATGAAGTCGGAATAGATTCTAGTCAGCTACATGGCGGATGGTGCGGTAACTGTGGTAGATGAAATAGTTCCCATAGGGATATTCATGACTTTGTAATTATCTGCTGTAATGATTTTGAATGTACGATTTGCCTATTTTAAAGGTATTTCACCGTTTTTCATACAGCTGCGAGGCCTGTTGCGCCACAAACTGTATCGAGAATGAACTTGTGCGCTGCTTTCCATTTCTTAAGTTGTGGTAACCTATGAGATATTTCATGAGTCAATATTTTTCACTTATTTAGTCTAATATTCTACCTTCCATGAGAAAATAACTGTAACAAGTAGTGGTAATAATTAGTAGTAATTAACGAATTCTTTTTAGAAGTTCATCGCAGGTAATCATCAATGTGAGTAAAACCAGCAAGGATTTAAGTGACAGTTTGCGTCAGACTATGCTTAAAAGACATTTTCTCAGCTAGGAGGGAGTTGAGAACGCACTGAAAGACTTTCAGGAAGTCAGAGCCTTATTACTAATAGTGTAGATCTGCTGCACATACTACGTCCACACTCTGAACAAACAAACGACGTTCGAGAGATATAGGTTTATGTATGTTGTCTTGGAGTGACAGGTCAGAAACAAGGCCTAAAACTGAGAAATACGTCGTTAAGCAAACTGTTTTTATACATTTAAAGATCAAATTTGGGGAGTGCCCAGTGTAGAAAATTGATTAATTGCTATCCATGCACACGGGTGTACGTGAAGAATGCTTCTTGTAGTAGGCGATCAATTGTATAAGAGTCAAAAAATTTGGAACTGCCTTTGCAGCAATCGCGCTCCTTGGATGACATTAAGAAACAGACGAAAGGGGAATTTCACGAGGAGCTAACCCTTAATGACGTTAAAAATATGAAACCAGACATTGATAGAGGCACGCATTGATATGTGAGCACTTCTTGTCAAATGACTTTAAAATCACTGCTTGAAACATGGTAAAAACTCACATGACCCGAATATTATCTGTTGGCTGTATACAACATGAAACAATATCACCCAATGCAGTAAATTATTTAAACTATTTCAGTCAAAGTGCAATGTCAAACCGTACGATTATGGGTGTTAACATATTATATACCATGATGTCTTTATGAGAGGAATAAATGCAGCTGTAGCAAGCACAACACTACTTCACTTACACTCACTTATGCCAAGTGATTTTCAGCCTTTTATGAATAAATCAAGCCATAATCTTTTCTGAATAACAACGTCACTTTGACTAAATAGATTAAGAAAAATGCTGTATACCGGTTGTGAGGTATATTTCATCGAGAATAAATGTACAGAAATTATTTGGGTGGCATTGAATTCCTGTGAACAGATTGACTGACGCTACGGGACCTCTGCAATGAAAAGAATTAGGTGTTCCTCTGCAGCCCGTGTAGTTAGTAGAAAGTAATATAAAAGTTAAACACTTCTTCATATCACCTACCTCAGACAACGGTTCATTCTTCTTTCTCATTCGGTGGCTGAGTCCAAGTTTTCGTGGCTTTCACTACCGCATCCATGGCTTTTTCATCACGTTCTCCGAATCCCATTAGAGTTAGATCAAATTCTGAAGTAACTAATTCCAATGTAATGAAACAAAGACTAGAGGGAATTCAATTAGAAAAAGATGATTAGTTCTGAGATAACCAGTCTGTATACTAATATTACCATTAATACAGCGTCGGAGGTTGTTAGGAATGAACTGAACATCGGTCCTGAACTCGAAAGTAGGATTAAGCTCTCGGCTGCCGAAATAATATCAGGTGTTCAGTTAGGTCTAACCTCCGCTGTATTCAAATTTCAAAATAGACTATAAATAAACAAATGGGGTGGCAATGTTATCACCAGTAGTAGCAGACATATTTATGGATAGTTGGAACATAAGGCTCTTAGAACTTTAATCCAGCTCCTAGGTTATGGTGGAGGTATGTCAATGACACATTCACCGTGCTGAAGTCTGCACATATCCCTCAATTTCTCACACATACAAACTCAATAGTAGACGGAATCCAATTCACTTCCGTGCTACACAAATAAATAGGGTGAGTTGGCCATTTTAGGCTGTAGAATAGATTGAAAACAAGGTGATTGCTCCGACTGACTTGCCTACCACCAATTCGATATTTTCCAAAGGAGTATGCGGGTGCCACTACTTCCATCATTACCATCTGCCTTGTTCACATATCCTGTATGCCTACTATAAAGGATTGTCCACCGGAGTTAAGATCAATCCATCGAGTTTACATGCATTTACCATTAGATATACTACAATACAGCTGAAGATAATCGAGGAAATACAACTTCGATGTTTGCATGAGAACAACAGGACGAGCTTCTCCAGGCGGTTCTGAAGCTATGCGCTGACCTACTCCTTTTTAATTGTGAACGTAAACGACTTCATACTGTATCACGTTTTAGCATTCCTTATTGTTAATTCATTGTAAAGATATATATGCCTATGGACTCTATGTATGTCGTTGATTTTTCATTTCGAAGAGACGACACTGTTAACGAGGATTCTAGTTGACGTAGTAATCCTTGTGTAAAATGCTGTCGAAGTCGTAAACCGTTATTAGTCCTACAGTGAGTGAAACACTAGTTACATTTACTCCGATTGCGTACAGCATTAGTATTTATCAGGGTTACCAAGAAAATTAGCCGTTGAACTTGTGTTTGTAGTGGAATTACGAAACATAACAAATGTGCAACGTTTACGTAGACTGGAAATAACGTATGACAAGTATATCCTATTGAAAATAACTACCCTAGTGTTATTATGCTGCGCATACTAAGTAATTCACTAGACATTCCGACAATGACTATGTCAATATTCTTTCGATAAGCAAGAGGTACTAGTGTAACAACAGAAGACAAGGGCCAGGCAACAGATCGTTTATTAAGGAAATCAAAGCGTGTTTATATATTTTCATGCACAGTATTATAGATTGTTTAAGCAAACAAACACTCTTCTGATTGGTTCTTTCTCACTGAAAGTTATTGTTTCATCTTTTTGTGGCTGTTTCCTGAATGTCAGATCATCTGTATGTTAACTATATCCTCCTACGCAAAGTCTGTTGTGGTTGGTTTTTGAATTACTCTTTGTTCATATTTTCTCACGACCAATATTTGGGACATAAATATTGACGTACATCAGTGTCTACCAAGTTGGCTATCAGCCTGCTCTCACCACACTAGTAGTACGAGAATTCTGTAAACTTAACCTTTGCACGCACATAAGGACTAGTAACCGTCTACGACTTTGACAGTACTTTACAAAAGGGTAACTATGTTTAGTTATTACAAGTTCATTTGAATTAACTGTGGACCCTACAAATGGTGTAATAATGAAGTGTTACTTACATCATATTGACAGAATTTCTTTAATGCAAACATGGTGTCGTACCGTCGTAGGCGGCAATACTCTGTCGCCTTGTTATGAACTTTCCGTGAAGTTAGCACCAGGGGGTCATTTCGCCGTAGATGCAGCTTTAATTGCTTATGAGCACTGTCAACTCTGTTGTTTGATCTGTTATCCAACTTCATAGCTTTTATGCGGAAGCATCTAGCCCACATTTCCTTGTTATTCATCCAATGTCCATTTAGAAAAGTGGTATGACTGGGGGTTGTATCACGAATGTATCTATAGTAATACGAAAATCTACATATTTGCCTTGTTACTCCTTACCAAATAACTTACTTTCGTCTAAAACGAGTGGAAACTACTTTTCTCAGTGCAAACCGTAAGTCAGGATTCTAAAACTGAAAGCTAACATTAGTAATCCCTGATATGCGAATACCTCCCGGTCGGAGGCTCGAAGCACGTGAAATGAACAGAGAGTAATTCGGCAGTGCGGGAACACTTCGTTCACTGAAGAAATTTCAGCTTGGCAGTTATCCATAACAAACGTTTTCGTTGCGTCAGTAAATCCCATATTGGAGTGGAACATCCCCAACACGTGTGTGTTATCGGAAACGGTCTCTGGCCCACAAAAAACAAATATTACAGCAGCACCCTTCCCACATCCATTTGTGGTAACTAACTGGAAAAGACTGAGTCTTTAGACATTAAACCGGTATCCTTAACTTATCCAAGATTATTCTTTTTGTAGGTGGAGTCAATGCAAAATACCTCTGGAAAACACTCATAAAACTTAATTTGCTGGTACAGACTGAAACATATTACATCAATCTGCCCATTTTAACTCTTAGTTCGAGCCTCTCCTGTTGCTCGTAATAATCAAAAAACAGAATCCATGCTTATCGCACCTACAGTAAGATAAAGCAATTTTTGTGCTATATGTATGCATGCAAACATTTGCTCTTTCAATTTAACATCTTTTTGTGTTACATATTTCCTAAATTTTAAGGAAACTGCACATCTTAGTTGAATACTGGAAGTCATATATTTAACCATACCATCCACTATGACCCACTCCATTGCCGTCAGCTCACGTCTGCTATGGTTGGCCATCATACACTCTCCAGTACACAAATGATTATGCCCACCCCTTATATCACCAACATATAATTTTGGCGGTACGTTCGAAATTGGTGACATTTTCGAACGTGTTCGCTCTGAAATTTATTTACTGCTTATTGTCTTATAATTCTTGAAGTTATGGTCCAAATCTCTAAAAAACGTGTTCGTAGAAACACAATTGTTTTAGATAGTGGCTTAATATCGGTTATAACTGCATTACCGCCGTGTAATACAGTATCAACTACTAGCTCTCAAAATGGTTTGAGTGCAGATCTCACTCCTGTGATACAGGTGAAAGATGTTCTGTTAGAGAACTCTGAGTTCTGTAAACTAAACCTCCTTTTGAAAGATATGCAGAGGCAAGTAAGTGAACTTCAGGAAAAATTAGATCAGTTTGATAGTATGTCACTGCCAATCTCAAATACCACGGAGAGCCGTTCTGATATTGGCCAGGTTAAGTGTTTACTGGATGTAACTCAAAACAAGCTTTTGAATTTAGACCCAATAGCCTGTCTTTTAGAAAGGCATCCTAAAATATCTCCAGACAACCTAAATAAAGCTGAAAATCTGATTGACTGCTTGGCTACGGAGGTGATGAAGCGTATAACCTCTTCTCACCAAGCTATAGTTTACAACGTCCCAGATTCTCTGCCCCTGAAAAAAGTAAGACACAAAATCCTGATTTGTTGCGGTATGGCTAGTGTTCCATGTGAATGCAAAAGACTTCGCAAAATGTCTAACCAGGCTAATTGCCCCATCATTTTTAAATTCAGTAATTCCCTTGATGCTAGTAAGTTTACTAAATGTCAGGATCACTTAAGACTGAATAGCAGTTATAAGTCTGTAACCGTAGCTCAGGATAAAACACCGTGTCAGCGCAGAATGATGCGTAGTAATAACCTGGTCACCTCCTCTAGCTTTGATTTACCAAATAAGGATCGTGCACAGCAACAGACACCTAGTGCTGAAACTAGCACTCAGCAAACTACACAACAACCACACCTGCCAATGGAACTAGGAACTGATTTAGATACCAGTACCCCTGTAAATAAAGCCTCATCGAAAGATGTTAAAATGACTAGAAATTCTGCAAGTTGTTCTAAGAAATTTCCCCCCAAACGTAGTAACCTCACCACGATGAACAAATTCCGCAGGGTTGAGACTAATGATGGGGAAGAATACTTTGTATTCAATAAGCCTGGTGAGAGTAAGAATGTCAACAAAGCATCACTTGTTACGAAAAACCCCTCTCGAAACATAAGTATATCTGGAGGTGTTCCGCATGCTCCACCTTATAGAAAGTCAGGCTCTAAGACTCCTAAAGTCTTGCAGCCAAAGCAACTTCCCTCACAATTCCCTTTAAGTTATAAAAGCAACCCGAAGGTGTGTATCGGAATGACGAATAGCAGTTGGATGGATAGACCTTTTGATGCTATGCTTTTTAACCGTCAACCTAGGCCCAACCTGTACTACCCTTATATCCAGGAACACATGGTAAATTTTCCAGGTGTCCCGAACCACTGGTACGACCCATGGCACCTAGGACCACCTCATTGCACACCAACTCCGATGTGCAGACACACAGTCCGACCTTTTTTTCATTCATAAATTCTTGCGGTGCTGACGCACATATAGATTTAGGTTATGGTGACATTTTAAGCCAGTTTGTAGTATCCCGTGACTTATTCACGATACTGCTAATTAATGCACGTCCCTTAATCAATAAGATATCTGAACTGAGGACATTATTTTTAATCGCCAAGCCTGCTGTAGCTCTGATTACTGAATCATGGTGCTCATCCTCTATACTTGATGTGCATATAGGTATCGATGATCGCACTGTACACCGTGCAAATAGAGATTGCAAGCGTGGTGGAGAATGTCTGATATATATACATAACTCATTTGTAGTCAGTAAGGTGGAAGATGAAATACTGAATAAGGTACCTGACTCACTCTGGGTTGTCTTATATGGAGGTAAGTGCAAACTTCTCGTAGGCTGTGTTTATCGAGCACCAAGCTCAACAAAAGAAACTGATGCGTTATTAGCTGAATTGTTTGCACACGCCTCCTCATTTGATGCTAATTACAAAATAGTTGCAGGGGACTTCAATCTTCGAGAAGTAAATTGGTTAAGTAGTTCCGGCCCCCAACGCTTCGACGAATTACTTGACACTATCGACTGTTATGGATGGCAACAACACGTCCAGACACCTGCTCGTGGTGACAACATGCTGGAACTTGTGTTTTGTCATGACACAATCCCAGTATCCACCTATGTTGGTAATAGATTTTCCAGTAGTGACCATAGAATGGTACTCTGCTCTCTGCCTTTCTCACCACTAAATACAGGAAACAAACAAGATTCAGGGAGCACAATATGTCGTAGTTACAAATATACAGACTGGAGATTAGTCCAAGAACTTATTCGACACTGTCAATGGGATGACTATTTAACCACCGACTCCCTGGAGGCCATAGTAACGCTGTATTACGGGAATGTTACCCTTTGTCTAGATACAGTTGCTCCAAAGATAATAGTGAAATTAAGCAGACTGTCAATGCAGTTAAAAATTGAACGATGAATTCATGGTTGTTTGCTCAAACCAACTTCCCCAATTTTCGCGGAGGCATCAATACGACAGTCATCGTCTCATCGGTCGCTGTTCAGAAAGAAGTCAGCAGTAAACCGTCAGAAGTAATATTGTGATTTATTATTGTAATATTTGTTCATAGACCTAAGTTTTAAGGCCTAATAATAAAGTTGGCTATAAGTTGGTGATACAATAGAGAATTCTCGACTGGCCAATCAGCGTTTTGGTTTCTGCGTCCGTTATTACTAAGCGTTTCTGAGAAGCTTCGAGGAACAGCGTAAGTCCCAGCGTAGCAAGAGCTGGGCATTGACGGTTTACGAGACGTGGCTGACAGTTACTAAAAGGGAAAGAGTATCTGACGGATTCACACAGTTGGTGACAGTTTGGATAGTCACCGTTCATCTTTCCTGGTTCCGGTCAAGTCCTCAATGAACAAGCAATATCTGGAACTTTTTGGAATTGGGTCAAGTTCATCAATGCCTGGGTCAAAGAGGGGACAGAGCGTCTTGGATGCAAACAGGAAAGTAAGTCATGGTGACTTGTCTGTTACTTGTAACGATGTGTCTGATGTTAAACATGACATGGTTGATGTTACTGTTTTGCCGTTCAGGGATAATAGGAACATCAAACTCCCTAAATTTGAACCACGGTGTTTCGATGGAAACCCGGCTGATCATTTACAATTTTTAAAGGAGTTTGAGATCATGTTGAGTAGTTTTCTTTTAAGTGATGAATTGAAATTGATGTATTTGACGAGGTATTGCACTGGAGATGCTTCTAGAGCTATACAGTGCTGTAAGCTCATGCCCCCTAATGAGGGATACGCTGAGGCTATGAGCATATTACGTCAAAGGTTTGGAAGACCTTCAATGATTGTAAGAAACGTATACGAAGCTGTCAAAGGTAACGGCAGTCAACTTCAAGATGACTCCAAGGCACTTACTGAGATTTTAGATAATCTTATGACTTATAAGAATACCTTGATTTCGATTAATTGCATGAGTGACATCAACTCGAGTTTTATACTAGAAGTAATAGCAAGACGCCTACCTACTTGACTGCAAAGGAAGTGGGTGAGCCATAATTTGATGATATCCTGAAACTAGTAATAATAATAATAATAATGTATATTCTCATATAAACATATAAATTTACATGAAAATGCATGCCATTTTTACAGGCACGATCAAGTATGATATAATATCAAATCGTAGATTGTCTACAAGTTATTAATGTTTCAACAGTTAAATATTTGATATATATATAAATACACTCATTGTCTCAACTAGGCTGTATAGTTATTGAATTGTACAATTGTCCTTCAGGTTGAGCGGGAAAATCGACTTCGTTTCGTTTTCATCCCGTGGTTGTAGGCATACGATAACCAACCAATATTGAGGTAAGTACAACGTTCACAATGGATTGAAAGACTCATTGTCTGAACCAGGCCGTATAGTTATTGAATTGTACAGTTGTCCTCCATGTTTCGTGGGAAAATCGACTTCGTTTCGTTTTCATCCCGTGGTTGTAGGCATACGATAACCAACCAATATTGAGGTAAGTACAACGTTTACACGGGATTGAAAGCTGTTTTAGAAAAGCAAAAGTGCTGAGGTGAATCACTAAATTGTAATGAAATAGGTAAGTGCAAGTATCATCAATAAATGCATTAATAAAGAAAACTCACTAGGCTGACAACGTTCATTTGCAATGTATAATGCTACACGTATAAAAGATAGTGTCAATCAATCTATGAGCAAGTTCGCCAGTATATTGAATCTCACCCCTAGAATAGGGCAGTCTGAGGGTAAAACGCAATCATTGATGACGAAAGGGCCTCAGAGAGGTGGATATCGAGAAAGCTCCATGATGTCTAGTAATGCATATAGACCTAGTGAGTGTAACAGGTTTCGTAGTACATCCTCAACAGATAAGTGCGTCGGTGGCACAGTGGTTAAGACTCTCGCCGACCATGTACATGGTCCGGGGTTCGAGCCCGCACCGACGCACATCTGATATCTATGGTCGGCCTGCAAAATTTGGGCTACCGATATCCATGCTGAAAATTCCATACTTGTACCGAAAATACAGTGTGGAATCAAGCTGTAAATCAAAAAAATAAAATAAAAAAATAAGTTACAAGATGCAAAACAAACACGGTTGTGTTTTACACGTTGAGAAGAGGTGCATACAAAGGTGAACTGTGAATCAGTGAGCAAGTTCAGTGATAAGCTAAATGTAAACTCCAGGCCTGACTCCGAATTGTGTGACGATAACGGTGCGGTCAGGAAGTCTGTAGTTACAACTGGTAAGCCATTGTTGAATAGAGTGTTAAAGCATAGAGTTATTCCTTCAGAGTGCAGTTCTGACCCTACAAGTTTACAAAGTATAACTAGTCAGGGTGAAGGTATGAAACCTTTTAGGATTTGCGAGGAGGAACCAAAATTGTCTACTTCTGTTATTAAAGAGTTTGAAAATGATGAAGTTGACGGTAAAGTGAATATTTGTGATAATGATCATGATACTTCACAGTTGTCTTTGGTTCATCATTATGAGATGAGAGATATGCCTACTACTGCTAAGTTGAACAAAGGTTCTGTACACTCACAACGTGAGGTAGAAATAAATGCAAGTGCAGTTGCAGAAGGCATGCATACTTGTGAGACCATCAGTGTGAGTGATCAGCATGTAGCCCACCCATCATCAGATGCTAGTGCAAAAGCGGAGCTGATAGTAAAAGACAGCAGTGGTGGTAATCTTGCAGTTAGACAACAATCTGAAAGCCGAAAAACGACAGCTTCTGATACACCGCTAAGTTCATCAACTGGTATCAATCAGTCGTCGTTGGTGTTGTCATCCACAATGAAACAGACGCCCATCAACTCAAGTATCTTGTGCAATGACTATGATAGTATTGGTACATTTGAAAATACGAAAGATATTGCTCAGTTTGGTGAGAATAAGCCAAGTGTAAACGAAAGAGTAATTGTTAAATTGACTTGCACGAATAAAGGCATTTCTAGTTTCAAGTTACTATTTGAATGCTATTATCTTTGGTGTAAATCACTCTGTTTCTACACTTGGTTGACCAGATACGTCGTGTGTTTGTTCGTCATCTATATTCTACGATACAATGACATGAGCGTGTTACCGTTCAGATTTGAGGATATAGCTGATAGAGGGAAGTCAGAAAATGAACTCTGCGACGATTTTCCAACCTAGGGCGTCAACCTGAGAAGGGTTGTAGGCGTACTGCTGTGAGTCCTACAGTTCTTCAAAGGGTAGCGCATCAATGAGCAGTCCAATGTGCTTGGTGTGTGATTTTGTACATAAGTTCATATTGTATATACTGAATTGATATCATGTCATCTAGCTGTTGGTAATTCTGTTTGTGTCCGGACGACTTCCACTTGGATCATCCACCTGAGAAGGAATGTAGGCGTACTGCTGTAAGTCCTACAGTTATTCAACAGTAGTTCGTCATGCCAGAATCCACAACATATGACGTATTGTTCTACATATGTTCGTGTTAAATAGTTGTGGGAGATCCAATTATTGTAATTGTTGGTTAATCTTGTTTATGTCCGGACATTCCACAACTTACAATCGTCAACCTGAGAAGTGTTGCAGGCGTACTGGTGTAAGTCCTGCAATTCTTCAAAGGAATTCCAACAAGATGTGATCCGCGAGGTTATTTGTAATGTTTGTGTATACGAGTGCTGTGTCTCATCAATTAGTGATTTTGGATTAATTGTGTTTACGTGTTGTTTTCGAACCTTGTTGTTATTGCGTAATTTTTTTAAATTGTTCTCCGTGATTACTTCTGAAAGTCTTTCTAGTCTTCTACATCCGTGAATGAATTGACTGATGTTAAAGACAGAAGATGGGTCGTGTAAGCCGGGGAGGCTAGGCTAGTGCTGAGAATGAAATGCATACGGAGATAATTGCCAGCTGCCGTCTCACACGCCGGGGAGAAAGAGTGTAAACGACTGAGGCTCGCATGCGTCACCGCTATTAGAACTGAGGCAGAATGAGTGACAAGCGATTTCAGTGGTAATTGGTAGTGAGTAGATACGAGGATGTGCGTAGAGTATCATGAGGTGCTGCTATGGTCTCGTTGCGTTCTGCAAGGGTCATTCTAGCAAGTGGCGATTGCGTTGCAAGATATCAAGAGGATGCCTTTAACTCGAAGGTGTAGGTCGTCATTGATGTGTGAGATTGTGCTGTGGGTATGCTTGTGATGTGTTGGCTTTTCCGTTTGTTCTCCATTCCAGCTCTGTCCGTGTGACCCAGGTTCTCGCAATGGCATCCAAGTCAACGTGTATAGGTCGTGATGGAGAAAAGGGATGGATCCGTATTTTGCCGGGGAGTGTCAATTTAGTTGAAGATTGAACGATCAATTCACGGTTGTTTGCTCAAAATCAACTTCCCCGATTTTCGCGGAGGCATCAATACGACAGTCATCGTCTCATCGGTCGCTGTTCAGAAAGAAGTCAGCAGTAAACCGTCAGAAGTAATATTGTGATTTATTATTGTAATATTTGTTCACAGACCTTAGTAGAAATATTTTTTATATGTTGGTGTTACAATAAAGAATTCTCGAGTGGCCGATCGGTGTTTTGGTTTTTGCGTCCGTTATTACTAAGCGTTACTGAAAAATTTCAAGGAACAGCGTGAGGGGCAGCGTAGCAAGAGCTGGGCATTGACGGTTTACGAGACATGGCTGACAGTTTCTGACAGCGGAAACAGTTTCTGACGGATTCAGACAGTTGGTGAATGTTTGTATAGTCACCGTTCATCTTTCCTGGTTCCGGTCAAGTCCTCTTTGAACAAGCAATATCTGGAACTTTTTGGAATTGGGTCAAGTTCAACAATGCCTGGGTCAAAGAAGGGACAGAGCGTCTTGGATGCAAACAGGAAAGTAAGTCATGGTGACTTGTCTGTTAATTGTAACGATGTGTCTGATGTTAAGCATGACATGGTTGATGTTACTGTTTCGCCGTTCAGGGATAATAGGAACATCAAACTCCCTAAATTTGAACCACGGTGTTTCGATGGAAACCCGGCTGATTATTTACAATTTGTAAAGGAGTTTGAGATCATGTTGAGTGGTTTTTTATTAAGTGATGAATTGAAATTGATGTATTTGATGAGGTATTGCACTGGAGATGCTTCAAGAGCTATACAGTGCTGTAAGCTCATGCCCCCTAATGAGGGATACGCTGAGGCTATGAGCATATTACGTCAAAGGTTTGGAAGACCTTCAATGATTGTAAGGAACGTATACGAAGCTGTCAAAGGTAACGGCAGTCAACTTCAAGATGACTCCAAGGCACTTACTGAGTTTTTAGATAATCTTATGACTTATAAGAATACCTTGATTTCTATGAATTGCATGAGTGACCTCAACTCGAGTTCAATCCTAGAGGTAATTGCAAGACGCCTACCTACTCGGCTGCAAAGGATGTGGGTAAAAATAAGCTCTCGTATAGAGGAGGAGGGTATCGAGCCAAGGTTTGATGATATTCTTAGACTGGTGAAGGACAGTGTCAACCAGGCGATGGGCAAATTCGCCAGCATTTTGCATTCTAAGGTAGAACCTAAGGAACCAGTGAATATAAGGAAGGCATTTGTGGTGAAGTCTCAAGACACAACGAGAAAGGATGAGTGTATTGTTTGCCATAACATGCATCAATTGAGTGATTGTAATCGCTTTATCGCTATGTCACCCGTAGAAAGGTTAAAAATGGCAAAGCAGAAGCGGCTGTGTTTCAGTTGTTTAAAGATTGGGCATACAAAGTGGAATTGTAAGGCGACAATTTTAGAAGTAGTGGTTTAACGGATATGCACCCACTTCTGAGAACAGTGAACGAACCTGGGAGTTCGGTTAATTGTAATAGTATCTCTAGACCCCTTGACATCCCACAAGTTTTCTTAGGGGTATTACCAGTTAAGGTGAAAGGACCGAAATCTTCAGTAGAGACTTATGCATTGTTGGATAATGGTTCAGACGTTACATTGATAGATGCTGAACTGGCTGGTTGCTTGGGTATTAAAGGCCCAAAGCAACCCTTGGTTGTAAATACTTTCAATTCTGCGAAAACAGTAGTATGTGAGCGAGTGTCATTTCAGTTAGAATCCTTGGCTACTGGGGAGACCGTGGAAGTGGATACTGCTTACACTACCTCCAGTATGAAACTTGGCGAAGCTATAGTACCTAGTCGTGAAACGGTTGTCGGTAAGCCATACCTGTGTGACATACCTCTTCCAACATTGCAAGATGGAAGAGTGAGAGTACTCATTGGATGTAGTGTGCCAGAAGCTCACAAGGTATTAGAAGAGAGATTTGGAGGTAGAGATGATCTGTTTGCGACAAAAACACCACTGGGATGGACAGTGAGAGGACCTATACCCATAGTCCACATATCATCATTAGTTACAAACGATGGGGACAAACTAGAAACTATGATTAAAAATATGTATGACAAGGAGTTTTGTGACTGCGGTGTCCCAGGGAAGGGTCGTTCTGTAGAAGACTTAAAAGCAGTTAAAATAGCCGAGGACTCTTGTAAATACGAAAACGGGCGTTTCAGCGTTGGCCTACCATGGAGATTCAAAGATAGACAGTTGGTTTGTAATAGGAAAGTTGCTCTTAAGAGACTAATGGGTTTACAGAAGAAATTCCTGTCAGATGCAGAACTCTGGTCCAAATATAAGGAAGTCGTCGATAAACATATAATGAAGGGTTACGTTGAAAGACTAGTTGATCAGAGTGAGCCAGGGAAGTGGTATTTGCCCCATCATCCCGTCTTTAACCCGAGGAAGCCAGGTAAACTCCGTGTGGTGTTTGATTGTTCTGCGAAACATGAAGGAGTCTCTTTAAATGATAATCTGTATAGTGGCCCAGATTGCGTGAGCTCATTAGTGGGACTGCTATTGAGATTCAGAAAGTTTACAGTTGCTGTCGCGGCGGATATTGAGGAAATGTTCCTACAGGTGAAGGTGCCAGAGAGTGACAGAGATCACTTGAGGTTTTTGTGGTTTGATGACGGTCCTTGTGGTAAGGTGTCAGAATATAGGATGACAGTGCATCCATTTGGTGCCACGTCCTCCCCGTTTTGTGCTAATTTTGCTCTACGAAAGGCAGTGTCCACATTTGGTTCTAATGATTTGCTGGACGTCATAGATTGTTGCTTCTACGTGGATGATTGTTTAGCCTCCTTCGATGATGATAAGTCTGCAGTTAGATTTGCAACAAGCATCACTGAAGTGTTAGCTAAGGCCGGCTTTCGTCTAACTAAGTGGGTCTCGAACAGCCTAGACGTTTTGAAGCATATAGATCCAGAAGACAGAGCACCTACCGTACGAGATTTGCCTGTTGATACTCTACCAGTTGAACGCACATTAGGTATGCGATGGGATGTGAACTCTGATACCTTTGGATTTAGTGTTGGTGATATTGATAAGCCAGTTACTCGGAGAGGTGTGCTCTCTGTGTTGTCGTCCGTGTTTGACCCACTTGGATTAGTAGCACCTTATCTACTTCCGGCTAGGAGGTTATTTCAAGAGACATGCAGGAAAGGGTTACAGTGGGATGAACCATTAAGTGAGAGGCAGAGAGAAGAGTGGAAGGGGTGGGTTAACAGTTTAAGAATGCTGAATCTACATTCCGTCTCACGTCCACTTAAGCCGTCGAGAAATCATGATATAATTGACTTCCATGTTTTTTCTGATGCCTCTGAGGTTGGATTTGGTGCAGCCGTATACATCAGAACCACCTTAAGGAATGATATAGATGTTAGCCTGGTGATGGGTAAATCTAGAGTTGCACCTCTAAAGACGGTTTCGATTCCGAGATTAGAACTTAATGCCGCCTTACTAGCTGCGCAGTTATTCACAACGGTGTGTAAAGAGTTGGATTACCCCAAGCATCCCGTAACGTTTTGGACTGATTCGATGTCTGTGATATATTATATACGCAACGAGTCAGCAAGATATGCATGTTTTGTAGCTAACAGAGTATCTCAAATTCGTGAACTAACAACTGTTGAGCAGTGGAGGTACGTACCGTCTGGAAAAAATCCAGCTGATCTAGCCTCGCGAGGAGTTATTGATATGAATGTGGTTAAAAATAAGTGGTGGAAAGGTCCAGAGTTCTTGCTAAGGGCTGATAGTATGTGGCCTCGTAGAGAAGATGAACCACCGATAAACGAGTGTGCCTTGGAGTTGAAGACAAGTGTCAGTTTAACATCTACTCAAGAAAGACATTCAGGTTTACATCCACTTTTTAAATATTATTCTTCTTGGTACAAACTACTGAAAGCTGTTGCGTGGTTGACACGATATGTTACGTATTTAAAGGTCATGCATCTTGCGGGATACGAAAATATGAATGTGGGGCCTTTGAGAGTCGAAGATATTAGAAATGCAGAGTTAGCGATTTTGAGGGCTGCTCAGTGGGAAGCGTGGGGTGAGATTGCCAAGGAGGATAGTCCCGATTTCGCAGATTTCAAGGTGCGGTTAGATAGATTATCTCCGATAGTTTCCGAAGGGATCGCTAGAGTTGGTGGACGTCTACAAATGTTAGAATCGTCATATGAGACCCGTCATCCGGCTTTATTACCTTGCTACCATCCAGTCACTGATCTCATTATAAGACACTACCATGTTCTTGAAGGTCATTTGGGTACTTCGCAAGTACTATCAAGTATTCGATGTAAGTTCTGGATAGTGAAGGGAGGTACTGCTGTCCGTAAAATAATTGATAAGTGCATGGAATGTAAACTCCGAAATGCTCGTCCAGTACAGCAGATGATGGCACCACTTCCAGCGTGGCAAGCTTCTGAAGGGAATTATCCATTTGAGTACGTTGGGGTGGATTTGTTCGGACCTTTTGTAGTGAAGAGAGGCAGAACCCTATGTAAAAGATATGGCTGTTTATTCACCTGTTTGAAAATGAGAGCTGTGCATATTGAGATGGTTCATTCGCTAACTACTGATTCATTCGTGCTAGCATTACATAGATTTATAAATCGCCGGGGTGTACCGAAGATGATGTTCAGCGACAGAGGGACTAATTTTGTTGGCTGTCACGCCGAGCTTAAAGAGTACTTCGAAGGTCCCAAACGAGAGTTCAGGAAGAGTTACTGAAAAGGAACATCGAGTGGCACTTCAACCCACCACATGCCAGCCATAGAGGTGGGCTATGGGAAAGACTTATAGGAATTATCAAGCGTATTTTAAGCTCCATAATTAAAAACCAGAGTTTGAATGACGAAACGCTGGAGACATTTTTTTGTGAAGCTGAACGAATATTAAATGACCGGCCGTTATCACCTGTGAGGGACGACGTCAAGGATTTTGATGTGTTAACCCCAAATAAATTATTGTTATTGAGAGGCAACCCTGGCATAGAGGACGCAAGCGGGGAAGGAATACCTACGATTAAAAGATGGAAACAAGCCAGGCACATGAAAGATATATTTTGGAAAAGATGGTTAAAGGAGTATGTTCTAACACTGCAAACCAGGGACAAGTGGAAAAAGTTGTGCCGAAACTTAAAGGTTGGTGACATAGTATTAGTAGCAGATAAATGTGGGATAGATAGGTGGCCTTTGGGAGTGGTAGTAAGGCTGATCTGTAGTGGTGATGGATTGGTGAGGACGGTTGAGGTGAGAACAAGTTGTGGCATGTTGGTGCGAGATATTAGAAAACTGTGTCTACTGGAAGGTGCTGAGAGTAGAGAGTCGGAGGATGAAACACTAGATGATTTTCCAACCTAGAGCGTCAACCTGAGAAGGGTTGTAGGCGTACTGCTGTAAGTCCTACAATTCTTCAAAGGGTAGCGCATCAATGAGCAGTCCAATGTGCTCGGTGTGTGATTTTGTACATATGTTCATATTGTATATACTGAATTGATGCCATCTGTCATCTAGCTGTTGGTAATTCTGTTTGTGTCCGGACTTTTTTTTTTTTTTTTTTTTTTTTTTTTTTTTTTTTTTTTTTTTTTTTTTTTTTTTTTTTTTTTTTTTTTTTTTTTTTTTTTTTTTTTTTTTTTTTTTTTTTTTTTTTTTTTTTTTTTTTTTTTTTTTTTTTTTTTTTTTTTTTTTTTTTTTTTTTTTTTTTTTTTTTTTTTTTTTTTTTTTTTTTTTATTCCACAAGTTACAATCGTCAACCTGAGAAGTAATGTAGGCGTACTGGTGTAAGTCCTGCGATTCTTCAAAGGAATTCCATCAAGATGTGATCTGCGAGTTCTTGTGTACAGTTTGTATATATGTGTGGTGTGTCATATCAATTGATGTTTTTGGATTCATTGTGTTTACTCGTTGTTTTCGTATCTTGTTGTTATTATATAATTTTGTTAAAATTTTCGTCGTGATTACTTCTGAAGTTGTTTCTTGTCTTCTACATCCGTGAATGAATTGACTGATGTTAAAGACAGAAGATGGGTCGTATACGCCGGGGAGGCTAGGCTATTGCTGAGAATGAAATGCATACGGAGATAATTGCCAGCTGCCGTCTCACACGCCGGGGAGAAAGAGTGTAAACGACTGAGGCTCGCATGCGTCACCGCTATTAGAACTGAGGCAGAATGAGTGACAAGCGATTTCAGTGGTAATTGGTAGTGAGTAGATACGAGGATGTGCGTTGAGTATCATGAGGTGCTGCTATGGTCTCGTTGCATTCTGCAAGGGTCATTCTAGCAAGTGGCGATTGCGTTGCAAGATATCAAGAGGATGCCTTTAACTCGAAGGTGTAGGTCGTCATTGATGTGTGAGATTGTGCTGTGGGTATGCTTGTGATGTGTTGGCTTTTCCGTTTGTTCTCCATTTCAGCTCTGTCCGTGTGACCCAGGTTCTCGCAATGGCATCCAAGTCAACGTGTATAGGTCGTGATGGAGAAAAGGGATGGATCCGTATTTTGCCGGGGAGTGTCAATTTAGTTGAAGATTGAACGATCAATTCACGGTTGTTTGCTCAAAACCAACTTCCCCAATTTTCGCGGAGGCATCAATACGACAGTCATCGTCTCATCGGTCGCTGTTCAGAAAGAAGTCAGCAGTAAACCGTCAGAAGTAATATTGTGATTTATTATTGTAATATTTGTTCACAGACCTTAGTAGAAATATTTTTTATATGTTGGTGTTACAATAAAGAATTCTCGAGTGGCCGATCGGTGTTTTGGTTTTTGCGTCCGTTATTACTAAGCGTTACTGAAAAATTTCAAGGAACAGCGTGAGGGGCAGCGTAGCAAGAGCTGGGCATTGACGGTTTACGAGACATGGCTGAGAGTTACTAACAGTGGAAACAGTTTCTGACAGCGGAAACAGTTTCTGACGGATTCAGACAGTTGGTGAATGTTTGTATAGTCACCGTTCATCTTTCCTGGTTCCGGTCAAGTCCTCTTTGAACAAGCAATATCTGGAACTTTTTGGAATTGGGTCAAGTTCATCAATGCCTGGGTCAAAGAGGGGACAGAGCGTCTTGGATGCAAACAGGAAAGTAAGTCATGGTGACTTGTCTGTTACTTGTAACGATGTGTCTGATGTTAAACATGACATGGTTGATGTCAATGTAGTTGAAGATTGAACGATCAATTCACGGTTGTTTGCTCAAACCAACTTCCCCAATTTTCGCGGAGGCATCAATACGACAGTCATCGTCTCATCGGTCGCTGTTCAGAAAGAAGTCAGCAGTAAACCGTCAGAAGTAATATTGTGATTTACTATTGTAATATTTGTTCACAGACCTTAGTAGAAATATTTTTTATATGTTGGTGTTACAATAAAGAATTCTCGAGTGGCCGATCGGTGTTTTGGTTTTTGCGTCCGTTATTACTAAGCGTTTCTGAAAAACTTCCAGGAACAGCGTAAGTCCCAGCATAGCAAGAGCTGGGAATTGACGGTTTACGAAACGTAGCCGACAAGGCACCGAGCTGAATATATTTCATGGGCACACCGTAATAAGTTAAGGAAGCTGAAGAAACAGTACTATTCCACTAAGGACATATCACTATTGCTCTCAATCCACGAGTCTCTTGAATCTATCAAGCGCCTACGCTCTCAAAATGACCTCGACGATGAGTTAACGGCACTTGGAAGTACCTTCAAAGTTTATAACTTAACAGAACTTCTTAAAAAACGAATGCAGTCGGCGAGGGAAATCCCCTACTTACTTCACGACAAAGTAATCTGCAATGAGCCTGCCACCATCTGTGAACTTTTCAGTGATTGGTTTGCAAACTTTAGTTTAGAAACACGCACCCCTGGTGAAACCGATCCCCTTACTATCTCTTCCCTTGAAAGCATTGTGTTCACTAATCAATTAATAGTACAAGCAATTAAAAGCCTTAAACCTTCCACTAGTACGGGACCGGATGGCCTCACTTCGATAATTTTCAAAAACAGTGGGTGTGATATACCCCTGTTACTTCTTAAATTCCTCTCAATATCTATGGATACTGGCACTCACCCTAGTGAGTGGAAAACTAGCTTCATAATTCCACATTACAAATCTGGTGATAGGGAAAACGTCCGCAATTACAGACCCATAAATATAACCACAGTTATCTCACGAATCATGGAGAAAGTTGTAAAAGATCAATTGTCGGACTACCTAATTAGGGAAGATCTTGTTACAAGGTCTCAATACGGATTTCTCAAAAATAGATCCTGCGTTACTTGCCACTTTGACTTTTTCAACTGCATCACTAGTAGTCGCGAAGCACGTAAGCTAGTCGTTGTTCTCTACTTCGATATATCTAGGGCATTTGACATGGTATCTCACAGTATTCTCTTTGAGAAGCTGTACTGTCAATCACATCTCATAAAACGTTAATGCCCAGCTGTCGCTACGATCGGGCCCACGCTGTTCTCCAAAGATTCTCAGAAACGCTTAGTTATAACGGACGCAAAAACCAAAACACTGATCTGCCGCTTTAGATTTGTTTATTGTTACACCAACATATAAAAGGAGTAAGCGAACTAAAGTCTGTAAACAAATATTACAATAATAAATCGTTATATTACTTCTGACGATGTTTCACTCTTCCTTCTGAACAGCGACCGATGAGACGATGACTGTCGTATTGATGCCTCCGCGAAAATCGGGGAAGTTGATTTTGAGCAAACAACCGTGAATTGATCGTTCAATCTTCAACTAAATTGACACTCCCCGGCAAAATACGGATCCATCCCTTTTCTCCATCACGACCTATACACGTTGACTTGGATGCCATTGCGAGAACCTGGGTCACACGGACAGAGCTGGAATGGAGAACAAACGGAAAAGCCAACACATCACAAGCATACCCACAGCACAATCTCACACATCAATGACGACCTACACCTTCAGTTAAAGGCATCCTCTTGATATCTTGCAACGCAATCGCCACTTGCTAGAATGACCCTTGCAGAACGCAACGAGACCATAGCAGCACCTCATGATACTCTACGCACATCCTCGTATCTACTCACTACCAATTACCACTGAAATCGCTTGTCACTCATTCTGCCTCAGTTCTAATAGCGGTGACGCATGCGAGCCTCAGTCGTTTACACTCTTTCTCCCCGGCGTGTGAGACGGCAGCTGGCAATTATCTCCGTATGCATTTCATTCTCAGCACTAGCCTAGCCTCCCCGGCTTACACGACCCATCTTCTGTCTTTAACATCAGTCAATTCATTCACGGATGTAGAAGACAAGAAACAACTTCAGAAGTAATCACGACGAAAATTTTAACAAAATTATATAATAACAACAAGATACGAAAACAACGAGTAAACACAACTGATCCAAAATCACAAATTGCGAAGACACACCACACGTATACACAAACAGTACAAATAACCTCGCGGATCATGTCTTGGTGGTATTAGTTTGAAGAATTGGAGGACTTACACCAGTACGCCTGCAACCCCTCCACAGGTTGACGATTGTAAGTTGTGGAATGTCCAGACACAAACAAGATTAACCAACAATTACATCAACTGGAACTCACACAACTATTTAACACAAACATAAGTTAAATCAACATATCAAATGTTGTGGATTCTGACACGACAAACTACCCTTGAAGAACTGTAGGACTTACAGCAGTACGCCTACATTCCTTCTCAGGTGGATGATCCAAGTGGAAGTCGTCCGGACACAAACAGAATTACCAACAGCTAGATGACAGATGATATCAATTCAGTATATACAATATGAACTTATGTACAAAATCACACACCAAGCACATTGGACTGCTCACTGATGCGCTACCCTTTGAAGAATTGTAGGACTTACAGCAGTACGCCTACAACCCTTCTCAGGTTGACGCCCTAGGTTGGAAAATCGTCGCAGAGTTCATTTTCTGACTTTCCTCTATCAGCTATATCCTCAAATCTGAACGGCAACTCGCTCATGTCATTGTATCGTAGAATATAGATGACGAACAAACACACGACGTATCTGGTCAACCAAGTGTAGAAACAGAGTGATTTACACCAAAGATAATAGCATTCAAATAGTAACTTGAAACTAGAAATGCCTTTATTCGTGCAAGTCAATTTAACAATTACTCTCTCCTTTACACTTGGCTTATCTTCAATAAACTGACCATTGATATTCGTCTTTTCAAACGAACTGATACTACCATAGTCATTGCACAAGATACTTGAGTTCATGGGTGTCTGTTTCATTGTGGATGACAACACCAACGATGACTGAGTGACACAAGGTTATGAACTTAGTGGTGGATCAGAAGCTGTCGTTTTTCGGCTTTCAGATTGTTGTCTAACTGCAAGATTACCACCACTGCTGTCTTTTACTATCAGCTCCGCTTTTGCACTAGCATCTGATGATGGGTGGGCTACATGCTGATCACTCACACTGATGGTCTCACAAGTATGCATGCCTTCTGCAACTGCACTTGCATTTATTTCTACCTCACGTTGTGAGTGTACAGAACCTTTGTTCAACTTAGCAGTAGTAGGCATATCTCTCATCTCATAATGATGAACCAAAGACAACTGTGAAGTATCATGATCATTATCACAAATATTCACTTTACCGTCAACTTCATCATTTTCAAACTCTTTAATAACAGAAGTAGACAATTTTGGTTCCTCCTCGCAAATCCTAAAAGGTTTCATACCTTCACCCTGACTAGTAATACCTTGTAAACTTGTAGGGTCAGAACTGCACTCTGAAGGAATAACTCTATGCTTTAACACTCTATTCAACAATGGCTTACCAGTTGTAACTACAGACTTCCTGACCGCACCGTTATCGTCACACAATTCGGAGTCAGGCCTGGAGTTTACATTTAGCTTATCACTGAACTAGCTCATTGTTTTTTTTTTTTTTTTTTTATGCACCTCTTGCAAACGTGTAAAACACAACCGTGTTTGTCTTGCAGCTTGCAACTTATCTGTGGAGGATGTACTACGAAACCTGTTACACTCACTTGGTCTATATGCATTACTAGACATCATGGAGCTTTCTCGATACCCACCTCTCTGAGGCCTACTCGTCATCAATGATTGCATTTTTCTCTCAGACTGCTCTATTCTAGGGGTGATATTCAATAGACTGGCAAACTTGCTCATAGATTGATTGACACTATCTTTTACCAGTTTCAGGATATCATCAAACTTTGGCTCGATACCCTCATCCTCCATACGGGAGCTCATCTTCACCCACTTCCTTTGCAGTCGAGTAGGTAGACGTCTTGCTATTACTTCTAGTATAAAACTCGAGTTGAGGTCACTCGTGCGATTCATCGAAATCATTCCATTCTTGTAAATTAGCAAATTATCTAAAAACTCAGTGAGTGCCTGGGAGTCATCCTGTAATTGTCCACCATTACCCTTAACAGCCTCGAATAATTTCCCTGCAATCATCGAAGGTCTTCCAAACCTTTGACGTAATATGCTCAGAGCCTCATCGTAGCCCTCTTTTGGCTTCATAAACTTACATCACTGTATAGCTCTTGAAGCATCTCCAGTGCAATATCTCATCAAATACATCAATTTCAATTCATCATTTAATAAAAAACCGCTCAACATGATCTCAAACTCCTTTAAAAATTGTAAATGATCAGCCGGGTTTCCATCGAAACTCCGTGGTTCAAATTTAGGGAGTTTGATGTTCCTATTATCCCTGAACGGCAAAACAGTAACATCAACCATGTCATGTTTAACATCAGACACATCGTTACAAGTAACAGACAAGTCACCATGACTTACTTTCCTGTTTGCATCCAAGACGCTCTGTCCCCTCTTTGACCCAGGCATTGATGAACTTGACCCAATTCCAAAAAGTTCCAGATATTGCTTGTTCATTGAGGACTTGACCGGCACCAGGAAAAATGAACAGCGACTATCCAAACTTTCACCAACTGTTTGAATCCGCCAGATCTGTTTCTATCGTCAGAAACTGTCAATAACGTCTCATAAAACGTTAATGCCCAGCTGTCGCTACGATCGGGCCCACGCTGTTCTCCAAAGATTTCAGAAACGCTTAGTTATAACGGACGCAAAAACCAAAACACTGATCTGCCGCTTTAGATTTGTTTATTGTTACACCAACATATAAAAGGAATAAGCGAACTAAAGTCTGTAAACAAATATTACAATAATAAATCGTTATATTACTTCTGACGATGTTTCACTCTTCTTTCTGAACAGCGACCGATGAGACGATGACTGTCGTATTGATGCCTCCGCGAAAATCGGGGAAGTTGATTTTGAGCAAACAACCGTGAATTGATCGTTCAATCTTCAACTCCATTGACATGTACTCATGTGGAATTCTCAACCGATTACTGAACTGGTTAAAATCATTTCTAAGCAACAGGGTACAAATAACCAAAGTTGGATCTGTATTGTCTCATCCTGGGCAGATCTCAATTGGGGTCGTGCAAGGTAGTGTCCTAGGTCCACTTTTATTCACATTCTACATTAACAGCATTTGCAATTGCTTCACCTTAGGCAAACCATTCTTATATGCTGACGACCTCAAAGTCGTCTACTCCTGCTACACTCATGAATTAAGCGATATGGTTACTAAAATACATCTTGAACTAAGTAGTCTCTCAACATGGTGTGCTGAATACTGTCTAAACTTTAACATTGACAAATGCGGCTGGATTTGTATCGGCAACAGTAACCTAGATCTAACTCTTGAAATAAATGGGCGAAAACTAGCTAAGCTCAACTCAGTCGTAGATCTCGGTATCAGATACTCTAGTAACCTAACGTTCGCTGAACAGACTGATTATGCCAGACGTAAAACACTAAGGCTGATAGGATGCATAACACGCAATTTCTTTTGTTGTGAAACTAGGGTTTTATTAGACAAAGTATCTGTCCGACCTATCTTAGAATACTGCACGTTTATTCTTGGCGGACTCAGACAAAACGACAAGCTAAAATTAGAGGGAGTACAACGGCAGTTTACCTCAAGAACTCTTGGTTTAGAAAGTGGTCCGGAATACCATGAGCGATGCGTAAGACTAAGATTAGAACCCCTCTTGAAAGACGCCTTAATATAAACGTTATCTTTTACTACAAGCTAACTAATCTCCTCTTGCATTCCTCCGAGCCAATGACTAAACCTACCGCTGTCACCAGTTACAATCTTAGAAATCATCACAACCTAGCTGCTATGGAGCACTGTCAGACTTACGTGCGGTACAACTTCTTCTTAAATAAGTTTTCAGTCATTTGGAATAGACTACCAGCTGATGTGCGCGATGCGAACACACTTCCAGTGTTCATCTCCTCAGTCACCAGACTGCTCAAAGATGACAATGCACTTTTGCGCCTGACTCTTACACCTTCTTTTTCACCCTTCATAGATATTTTAAGTTCTTTAAACGTGTAGTTACAACAAACTACAATTATAAATTTTAATATTATTGGAACTAGATGATTAACATTTCTACACAGGACAGTAATATTAGTTCGCACACAATATAAAAGTTAGCATAACGGGACTAGTTAGTTTGTGTACCAAAATAACCACAGTTACTAAACAGAATATATATGTATATATTTATTAATCACTCCTTAAGGACTCCCGTTGCTTTCTTTTGCGTTTCTGCTGTTTGTCTTCTTTTTTCTCTCACCATTTTAGCTTCCATTTGACTTTTTGAATGAGAACTCTGTATCGCGGTACGTTCAACGTTTGCACTCTGTATCGCGGTACGTTCAACGTTTGCGTTACATTTTTACGTGATTCGTTACATAAAATTTATCTTGTTGTAATACTTGCACAAGTACTATACCACTTCCATACTTGCAACCACTAACTTTCATTTCTAATAGTTATGGTTAATCAAAGTAAAAAGCGACGAACCCATTCCCCTGTAAAACTGGTGTCTAATATAACGTCCTTGATTGCTACATCAAGCAACACACCCCCTACAAACGGCTATAATGAGTCACATAACTCACTTGTATGCCGTAAGCGTCGAGCTGGAACTGAGGATAAAACTGTACTGACAGCTAGTATTAGCACTACTCCTAAAAATTCAGTACCCTCTGCTCATACAGAACCCCTCCCTTCACCTTATGTGCTTATCGAAAAACTCCAGCCATCAAGCTCTTCTTCAGTACTATCTTCAGAAATAGAACTTCTAAAGTTGTCTATAGGTGAACTTAAGGCTGAGTTAAGGGAAATAAAAAACAGTAAGTCAGTAAATGCTGGAAACATCGAAACCGATACCGAGATATCCAAACTATCAGATCAGATCAGCGATATCAGATCGCAGGTCTGTGAATTGACACCTCTAACTATCCTCATGAAAACTGTAAACCTTAACAAGCTTGACACAGAATCGGTAACTAAGGTAGATAACCTCATTAATTTTGTTACCACAGAAGTAACAAAACGACTCGACGCAAAACTGAGTGCTATTGTCTACAACGTTCCGGACAATGAGGCACTAAAAAAGGTACAGCGCATCTTACTTAGTGAAGCGAAAATGCCTAACTCCAAGACTAAGTGCTATAGGCTGAAGAAGAGTCAACATGAAAAGTGTTGTCCTATTCGTTTTCAGTTCGAAACACCGGCAGAGACCAGAAAATTCATCCACTCCCAACACACCCTATCGCAAGCCAGAAACTACAAACATATAAAGGTCGGGGTGGACAAAACAGTCATAGAAAGGCGCGCACACAACTATCTCACTAAGACTAATTGTGAAATAGGTAATAGGACATTGCAAGCAGCCATTATTCCCAACCCTGTGAAAGATACAGTAGACCCCACCGCATCACCCCTCTCAAAACACACAGAATTATCCCATCAGAGTGCAACACCAGCCGAAAGGCCACTAGACTGTAACCAAATAAATAACAGAACCATACCACCCATCACCGCAGAATCTAAAATGCCATTAAATAACCCCAGAAAAAAAGTCAAAAACCCCCGAAATTCGACTTTGTCATCTCCTAGCCATAACTTCATTGCTAAAGGTAAGGAAAATATGCCCCTAAATCATACCAACAAAAACAGTGGCAGCTTAAATAAACCCACACTTCCCACGGTCAATAGTACTAGCACCCACAACGTGCTAAATCGCACCATGGCACACACTGATATCCAATGTCACAACAATGTCACCCTCAATAGTACAAGTGGTAATAGTCAGAACTCGGCTATCAACAACTTAGGGTCTTCAGAGTATGGCACACAAACAAATTTTGACCGGATATATGGTACAAGTCTGCTGGGAACTAACCCACAATGCAGTACACATGAAACCCACACAAGGACACAACTAGCATCAAACAATAGGTGGAATAATAAGCCATGGTCATCAAAAGGATCCAATCATTTTTTATCCCCCGCGTCCCTGTCAGCGTTGAAAAAACAGCTGGTAGGGATGTTAACACTCCTAAACCACTAGAGCTGGCTCCCTCCTTGCATGAAAACAGGAACGGTCTAGTGCACCCGTATCCATTAGGCACACTTGACACTTGCACAAATATAGGTCAAATAAAGAACCCTACCCACTTCTGTAACCTAACTAAAAATAAAAATTCCTTGGTCTATAGCAAATCCAGTACTCCAACTCCTAATTCTCCACCGAAAACAGCACACACCAACTCGATAGACATAGGTGAGCATGATGCTGGAACTCCTCTTAACATAGGATCATCATGTCAAGCAGAACTACTGGGTGCTGAACCATATTCGGGGTTGACTAACGAACTTAAATACTTCAAATGCTACTTCAACTCTCATCTTTACCTAATCCTCATAAATGCTAGATCTGTTCTAAATAAATTGCCGATGCTCAGAGCACTCACAGTAATATACAAACCCCCTGTAATTGTCATCACTGAATCTTGGTGTCATTCGAACATCTTGGATGAAGAAATAAGCTTAGATAACTACACACACTTTCGGTGTGACAGGGAAGGTGGTAAGGGAGGGGGTTGTCTCATGTACTTTCTGAATGCACTTACTGTATCACAGCTAGAAAGTAGTACACTTAACATGCCTGAGACTCTATGGGTTAATGTACACTTAAATAACGTAACAGCATTAATTGGATGCACCTACAGAGCACCTGGCACCTTTAGTAATTACGAGACCCAACTTATTAATACTCTGGAGCAATTATCCGACTTACAATACGATCATAAGATCCTATGTGGGGACTTTAACTTACCTGAAATCAACTGGGATATACCCACAGGCCCAACTAAATTTGATAAGTTCTTAGGCACACTGGATATACTTGGCTGGAAACAAACTGTCACTACTCCCACAAGAGGTAACAACGTACTAGACTTAATCTTCTGCCACAATATAAGCCCCCTTTCAACGCTAGTAGGTTCTGAGTTTCCAGGGAGCGACCACAAAACAGTGATGTGTGCACTGCCAATTCCGCTGAGTAGCAATGCATCTCATACCTCCACTTCACAACAAGTAATATATAGGAACTATAGTAAGGCAAACTGGGCCTTGGTAGAATCAATGCTAAGATCCTCCGAATGGGATGAATACTTCACTACTGATGACCTCTCGAGAGCCCTAACCATCTTCTACCATAACACTAACACATGCTTAGATGCTGTCATTCCACTCCAAACACTAAAGGTTTCCCCACACAGAAAGTCATTCATAAAACCAAAGGATCGTATGAAACTGAAGAAACTCTCAACAAGTTACTTCAAACACCACGACTTTGGCACTCTAGGTCTAATACTTAACACCCTTAGCTCCATCTCACAAGCTCGAGATTTCCGTATGAGAAAGGAAGAACGCATCGCAGTAGCCAGTCCTGCTAGAGTGTATGCACTCACAGAAATCTTAAGGAAGCGAATGAATCGCAAAAATCACAGCATTTCTCTCCTCATAGACAAAGGTAGGCTATGCACTAACTCTGCAGACATATGTGAACTATTCAACAAAACGTTTGCAGGTAACTACATTAAGCCCTCAGTCCAGCTACTCGATATACACCCTATTAATAATATGGCACAAACACCATCTCCACTCACACCAAACCAAATTAGCACTGTTCAATTCACTTACGCTAATATTAACCAAACTATAAGAACCCTCAAAAGTTCAAAAGGTTTCGGTACCGACGGTATATCATCTTACTTCTATAAATATGGTGGCCCTGACATTCCTCTACTGCTGCTTAAAATATTCACAATGTCCCTAGAAACCCAAACTTACCCTGACATATGGAAGACTACATTCATTATGCCTAAACACAAATCTGGCTCGAAAACTGAAGTCAGTAACTACCGGCCGATCAATATCACACCTATAGCATCTAGAATCATGGAGAGACTAGTCAAAGATAACTTAATCAAACATATGCTTAGCTGCAATATTATAAGTCCGAACCAACATGGATTCCTGAAATCCAGATCATGTTTAACATGTCACCTAGACTTCTTCAATTTTGTAACCAGCAGTCGTGACAGACGGCAACTAGTACTTGTCATCTACTTTGACATTTCTAAGGCATTTGACCGTGTTGACCATTTACTGCTAACAAATAAGCTGAACTCCTTAGGAATACGTGACCCATTATTAGGATGGCTTAAATCATTCCTTAACAATAGGTCCCAAATAGTTAAACTCGGGTCTGCAACCTCCAAACCTAGCCCTATCACTTCTGGTGTAGTACAAGGTAGTGTCATTGGACCCCTCCTATTTACACTATACATCAATGACATATGCGCTTGCTTCACGCACGGGAAACCATTCATCTTTGCAGATGACCTAAAAGTAGCTTATACATTCCAAAGTGATGACTTAGGGAACTTCGAGAATGTAGTGCAGAAGGAATTAGATAAAATGACTGCTTGGTCGTCCCTATGGAATCTCCAATTCAATCTGAACAAATGTGGCTGGATCTGCTTCGGCGCACCCTCAATTGACCTGAAATTAACGCTCCAATCTGCTAACCTAACAAGACTCCGAAGTGTCGTTGACCTAGGCCTTAGGTACTCTAGTGACTTGACATTCTCTGAGCAAGTAGCATCACAGACTAGAAAATCGAGGATGCTCTTAGGATGCATACTCAGGAACTTTCACGACAATGAAGCCAAGCTAATTCTGTACAAAACATGTGTCAGACCACTACTAGAATACTGTCCATTTATTATAAGCAGCACTCGCACACGTGACAAGCTAAGGATGGAAAGTATCCAACGATATTTTACCTCAAAACTCTTAGGCTATGATTGTAAGAAAGACTACATCTCACGGTGCATGATCCTAAAACTTGACCCACTTTGGACAAGGCGACTTATTATAAACCTAATATTCTTCTTTAAGGTCCTTCACAAAATATCATTCTCAGGTAACAGGGACATACAATTCGCACAGGAAGGTTCTTACGATCTGCGTAACCAAACTTCCACAGTGACAACTCATTCTTTTAGGTCAACACTCCGTGAAAACTTCTTCACAGTCATGTATTCTAAAATATGGAATAGCCTGCCTATAGATATCAGAACTTGCTCTTCGGTTACAAGCTTCAAACGCTCTCTATACAGACTGTTTCACTCTACTGATTATATTAATAAACTATTTACTCCTAGAACGAATCAATCACTAATCTACTACAGCACCTAAAAGACGCACTTCAACACCCTTAGCAATCTTTAAACTATAAATAAACTAGCAGCATGGATGCATAAAGACATAGTACGGAACATACAGGATTAGTTTACCCTTAGAAATAGGACCTGTCCCTCTATTGTAACCTTCAAACGCTTGCTATATAAACTGTTTTATTCCAATGACTATCCCTACCAGAAACCATTAATTACTTCTAAAACGCATCAGTCATTAGAACACTAAAACGCTCAGACTCATTAATACACATTATGACACTAAATAAACTCTAAGACTTCGCATAAATAAAGTGAAAAGACAACTATAATTAAAAGTAATTTTTTACTTATATGTTATAAAATTGACATAAACATTTACATATATACATTAATATCCTTTTAATGTTCACATACTTTCTCTTTCTGGTATTCTGCTGCTCTTATTCATCTTCTGGTCGAGGTCGAACAACCCTGCATCTAAACTGAAATGAGGATTAATTCCAAACCATCTATATCATAACCACTCAAATTCCATGAACGATCCAAATCTACCATTTGAAGACGCTGGCGAACATGCTGTAAATGAGTATTCATGATCTGAAATGAAGAAGCAACTGGTTTTCAACATTTTACTCAACTTACGAATACAGTCCGCCATGCAGACACAAATGGAGCAAATGGAGAATTCTGGAATCGACCTCGACACCATTTGATGCAGTAAAACAACTTAATATGACCTTATCTAGTTTTCGTATCCACGGTCAAATTTCTTTCCTGTTATAAAACTAAAATAAGACTGCTGAAAAAGTGGAATAAATATATCACTGATCTCAACATAATACATCAATAAACTTCAAACCAAGGGTGTTGCTCACAACAAAGTTATATAGGAGAATTGACTTCAAGCTTTTTTTCCCAGATATCCGTATTACATTCATCTGATGTCTGGTTTTTTTTAATGCGAAGACAATATTTCTATATCTCTTTATGTGCTACACAAACTTTATAGCAGACTGTTCCGACTGACTCTCATGTCAGAGAGAACAACCAAACTGTAAATTCATCATACATCAAATTATGTGTAATTTATATAATAACTTATCCATGCCTGTAAAATTGGTATGTTCCTGCATAAACAGGAAGAAATATATATTATTATTATTAATGAATAATATGGATATTTGACCATTTACAATGACAAATGATCTGCAAACATTATTGGTCCAGTATCTTTCAGTTGCCTGGTTAATAACTAATTAACTTTCCCCACGACGCAACCTGGATTACATTTGTGGAATATACTCTTATACCAATGGAAAAATATCTATTTGTAATACAACGTCACGATTGTAGCTTATAACATAACTGATCGTATCTGTAAAAATAGCTTCCTTATTACCCAATTTGGATATAAATCAAATCAAAAATAAGATTCGGATTTGTACACACCTAACTTATATTGTGGAATAACCTCAAGCCTTATTTTTTCCCAAGTATTTTTAATCCATCCAAAACTTACTTGAGTTTTTTGTTAATGCGAAGTTAATAATCCTATATTTCATGATGTGCTCCATTGAATGACTGGTTATCATATTATTCCCACAAACCAAAACAAAACCTCAGCAACCATGTAATTTAACCATAAACTAAATTTAAATAATGCTTATCCATGCCATTCTGTATCGCAAGTACTGTTTTGGAATAAAGCTATTATCATTATTATTATCAAAGTAAACCGGCGCTTCCCCTCCCACCAACACTGCGACTGTCGTTGGATTTTCCACGTTAGGAGAAAGAAACGCACGCGTTTCTCAGCATTGCCCAACGAGTGCACCATTTCATTCCCATCCTCAACGCCGTGTCTGAGGATGCCTTTTCCCGCTCCTCTGCTGCTTTCAACAGCACCAACTATGAGTGCAAACTGGCTGACACTCGAACAATGTTTTGATCTGACGCTGGGCTGTTATCATGCCCTGCTGAAGTTGTTTGGTTTCCGACAACTGCAAGGGAAAGCCCTCTGGAATACCTTCATGCCCTCAGCTAATGGCACCTGGAGTTGACAGTAACGGGAATTTAACCAACAAAGAACGCTTAGTACGTACATGGTTCATCGGAGTGGTGTTGCTCAGGGATCTTCGCACGGATTTGCTGCGTCACTTCCCACCCAGCATATCTCCGTTTTCCCCTAAATATTTGTTGACTGATCAGCTCTTGGTTGGTTTGTTCACCACCAAAGTTTCTGGTTGCTAATTCTTTCTGGCAATTTGATTTTCACTATGGAGCCAGAGAAGGCAGTTGTTGATAAAAGTCTGCACCCTGTTGGAAATTCCTTTTGTGACACTTATGGCAAGTTTCTGACGAGTGTAGAGGCAGTGAGTGACTTCACATTTGTGTTGAAAATCCGAATCTTGTTGTTCATGTTGAGGTGGAGTGCAGAAGATTTCCAAACTGGTTTCAGGTTGATGAAGGCATTGTCTTGCCTTTCTGATTCTGCCCTGCTTTCACATCTTCACCCATTCTGACTGCCTATGGTTGAAACGATGCTTCCTGGCTGGATAAGAGATAGAAGTAACCTCTGTTAAATCTCTCCCGTTGATGGCGATTGGTGCCGGTTGTTGTTTCGGTTCGTTGGCTATCTTCATCACCTCCGTCTTCTCTATGTTCACCTACAGTTCTATCTTCGCTGTCTGCTTATTCAGCCAGTTTGTTTGTTTTAGCCTGTTAGTCTTTGAGTTTATGTGACATTAGACATATATTATCTGCGAAATCCAGATCTTCTAGAGTCTTCTCACTGGTCTTCCAGCATACTCCTGACTCCCCACACCCAAGGACGGTCGGACGCATGATCCAGTCCACCACAATTAAGAATATCATCGTTGGCGATAATAGGCAGCCAGCTTGTCCTACTCCTGTATGCACTACAAACGCCTCGCTGAGTTCACCGTCGTGCATCAATTGGCATGTATTATCACCATATAGCCAGCTGTTGAATGACGCTGATAAGACTTGAGCACTGCACGCCGTAATGTTGAAGTAGTTTCCGAATTACTCCTTGGTCAACGCTGACCGTCGAAGGCCTTTTCAAAACCGATGAAGTTGAGGTAGAGTGAGGACATCTTCCGCAGTCTCTGGCCCCGTTCTCATTACTTCGTGTGGAATTCCTCATGGTCATCCTGCCTTCCCGGCTGAACTTCAGTAGCTTGGTCGCATTCACGATTTCTGCTTTCATTCTTTGGGGAATTGATGTCCACTGGCAGGCAGCTGTGTGTGCTGTTGTTGTTGGTGGTGATATTTATGTAGGAGTCTCAAGTGATGGTCGATTCAAGAGTCCTTTGAACTAACCGGCCAGTTGTTTTATTTTTTCTCCCCCTTGGTAATCAGGTTCTCTTGAGCAATTTCCATTGGTTTCTCCTGCGTTGATCCATTCCCGAATAGTGAGCACCCTGGTTATCTGATATAATGTCCTGAAGTCTCTTTTACCTGCGACATGCCTTTCCTGCTTCAGTCAGCAACCAGTGTGTCGTTGAATTGTCGTTTGTCTTGCCTAGCACATACGCGGTACGTTCGACGTTTGCGTTACATTTCAGCTTGATTCGCTATATATTTCTATTTTTGCTGTGAGACTCGCACAGGTGTTCCTCCAGTTGCATAATTGTAACCAATAACTCTTTCACTAATTATTTTTAGTTAATTATAAAAAACCACGAACTCAATCACCTGTTAACCTGGTGACTGATAGCACATACATGCTCACAACAGCAAAGTTCAACAATAGCGCCCCAAGGGATGCAAACGCACAATGACCTTGAGCCGATCAATCAGAAAATAGGAGGATTTTTGCATAAAACTTTACGTCTATTTACACAAAAAGCATGAAAAAAACATTATACAGGATATTTCTGTCTAATATGAGATAAAAAGTCTCCCAGTTATATTGAGGAGTATCAGTTTTTAAATTAAACCAATTTCTATACACATATTCGTCCAGATGACCAAAAATGACTTCCTTTTGAGAGATGTTTATAGCTCTGATTCTATTTTTTAGTCTTCCTCAGAAGCCTTCGATTAAATTGGTATAGGTACCGGTTCTAGGGTCCACGAAGTCATCTGAATGGTTTACTCGATGGTGTATATAACCCAAAGTAGATAGACGATTATATCCTGCCCATTCATCCGTATGAATGGTTGTGCCTGGCAACACCAGTCTTTGAATAATAGGTAGTAGTGTATCCGCACTCCTATCCGGAATGATTTCAATGAAACCTTTGCGAATCTGCGTGTCGTAAATACCAAGAACCCAAGCGTTATTGGCTCTAGCACGTCCCCGGTTTTACTTCTTTTTTATAAGCACAGTTTCGTCGATGTGAACAACGACACCCACTCCGCCCAGCACTTGCGTGATGCTATTTATTTTTCTCGACGCTAAATCTCTGCAAAACTGGAACCATTGCACAATAGACGTCAAGGTATTGTCTGTCTGGGCTGCAATTGATCTCACTCCGGTCTTCAAAATCCAGTAATGACATAGAAACAGGATATTCGTCAACGAAAGTTTCGATTTTTCGAAGAAAGTTCCTAAAAGATAATCAACTTAGAGTGTTACTTAGCAGTGCGAACACTTGTTTGCTTCCTACACTGTGTATATCTAAATATATATCCATCAATGACCTAAGTATACGGTTGCAATTTCATAGAAGCACCACAACTGCAAATCCGAGTATGTCCTATTAATCCACTGTCTAAGCAGTACTGAAAAGCGTGCTCTGGTTGAAATTTGCATCGGGCCCTGGCGAACTTGACACAGAATAAGTAACTAAGGTAGACACATTGATAAACCTCATCACAACAGAGATTTTCAAAAGACTTGACACTAATCTGAGAGTGATAGCCTATAATATAGCAGATGATGAGAGGTTGAAAAAGGTTCAGAGCATCTTACTTAGAGCAGAGAAAGCGCCTAACCCCCAAATAAAATGTCACAGACTGAAGAAGAGTCAGCACGACCACTGCTGTCTTATGCGCCTTCAGTTTGAAACTCAGATAGAGGCTAAGAAATTCACCAATACACAACGTATCCTATTACGGGACACAAGCTACAAACAAATAAAAGTTGTGGCGGGTAGGACAGTGATTGAAAGGCGTATTTACAATCACTTCAATAAACCTAATGGTAAGACACGACAGGCCACCAAAATAGATAAAAACACGGCCAACACCGCAGAACTCATAGCCTCCCCCACTCAAATCTCACAAAAATAGCTCCCAAGAACACGAAACCAAACGGAAGACTTGTGAGCTATAATCTTACTCCTAAATTAACCTCTCCCCCCTCTGCCGTGGATCTAGATTTGTTTCTTGACAGTCCTAAGGCAGAAATCAACCCTCGTGTAAGTCGATAACATCCTCTCCCAGCCGAAACGCGAGAACTCAAATGGAATTAGGTAACAAAACATGCAAAAATACACCACTTGTTACGAAAAATCCCCAACATTTTCAAACCTCTAAGAATAACCCATGCCTTAAGGTAAATAATATTCAAAACTATGCTAGAAACAAAATTAAAAACACAAATTAGGCCACAGAGTCCACGGACAATGACGACACAACTCGCTCGCATACTGTACCAAGTCACATTAGTAGCCGGTGTAGTGACACTATCACGCAAAGTAGTATAAGTGACAACACTCAGAGCTAAGCCACCAACCACTCTGGGTTTTCAAAGTATGACGCACAAACTAACTTTGACAGAATATACGGAACAAGTCTTCTAGGAATCAAACCATAGTGCAGCTATGGATATAACGGAGCCCATTTAAGGTCGTTTAGGGTGTCTTCAAATAACAGGCAGATTAATAAGTCGTAGGCGTCAATGATTTTTTATTCAACATATCCCTGTCAGCGTCAACCAAACAGCTGGTGGGGATGTTAACTCTTCTGAACCCGTACCACTAATATCGGATCCCTATCGGGAAGAAAACAGATACAGTCTAGTGCAAGCAGAATTGCTAATCACGTACAATGTCTGTACAAGCATAGGCTAAATAAAAACTCCAACCCAAGCCTCCAACCTACCTAAGCCTAGAACTACCTCATCCTATGGTGAACCCAACAGTAAAACTCATTATTCACTAAAAGAAATAGATAGTAACTCGAAAGACATAGATGAACATGGTACTCACACTAATTGCAAGACAGGAATGTTAAGCCATGTGGAGCCAGTGGATGCCGATCCACACTTGAGCCTGGTTGACGAGCTTAAGCACTTCAAACACTACGTCGACTCTCAACTTTGCTTAATCCTTATTATAAATAGATAAATTTATTCTCATAGTGCAGTACATGAAGGACGTCAGTTTACAGGCACCATCAAATTTTTACAGAAATAGAACCATGTAATTCAGTCAAAATTTACAGACGGTAGCAAGATATGCTTTACATGTTCGCTGGAGATTATACATACACTTGATAAACGTTAGTCCCGATAGTATAAAACATCCTTTTCGTTTGTGTACGGTCATTTCTGTGCATAGTTGGAAAAATCTGCTAGATTGCCAGTGAGTGCAACACATCAGGAAATACAGAAGTATTGTCTTAGCATTAACAAAATCACCAGGTCTTTGGTGGATGGGTTATAAGTGCCTGGGAAAAAAATAAAGCTTGAAGTCAGTTTTCGTACAATACTTTGTTGTGTGCAGAGTCCTTGAATTATAGTTTATTGATGTGTTATTTTGAAATCAGTGATATGTTTATCTCATTTGATCTGCAATGTCATTGTTGGGAGCAAAATACATAAGCTTTAGACCCATTAATTAATGGATTTCTACTGCTTGTGGGTATTTACTTCTCGTGAGGAAGGTTTTTGAATTTTAGTTGTTACGACATGAGTTGTGGATATTGACTGCTCAGCAATATTACGGATATAAGTTCATCACATTATCTCAGGAATGTTGGATTGTAGTTGGTGAGGCATATATGATGTCCGACGAGCGTACATCCGTCCATGTGATGTTGCGATGAGTCATACCTTTTTCATGTTGTCGGTTTATGCCATTTTATTCCACTTATTGTGTTGGGTAGAAGTTTTACAAACGAAACTTCTTGTCTGTTTGAGGGTAAGTACCTTAATCGTTAATGTTTTATCTAAAATTATAAATATAGGCAAAAACAACAGGTGTAGTATTTAAGCTTATACATTAAATGGACCTATAATTTCGGAGGCTCTCAGATAGGAACTAGAACTACTATCGTTTGCAAACTCTTGTAGTTTGTCGTTAATCACTTTTTTGAAGGAGGCCAATGTACCTGCTTGACGCATTTCCATTGGTAGTTTATTCCATATCTGTGCATACCTAATCCAGTAAAACTTTTACCTGGTAGCTGTTTTACATTGTTCGATAGCTACTGTACCCTTAGTGTGTCTTAGTTTGTAGCCACCGTCATCTGAAAGTCGAATGCCATTAGTAGAGGTGAAAACTAAGTGGTTTAGAAGCTTATATAGTAAAGTGTTAAGTTTAGTCTCAGGTGTCTTAGCCATAGTGTTTCTAATCCTAGAGTGTCACATCTAGTGGAGTAGTTCGCACCATTTTCGGTTCCGAGTAATTTTGACGTGAAGTACCTCTGCACTCCCTCGTCTTTCAATTTGTCCTCTATGCGTATACTACTATAAATGAATGAACAGTAATCAAATAAAGGACGCACACAAACCTTGTACAACAGAATTCTGGACTCGTTTCTGTAAACGTTCCTGAGTAGAAAGCCGATAAGTCTGAGTGACTGTGACACTTGTTTGGAGATATGTTCAGAAAATGATAAGTCATGTGAGTATTTTAGTCCCAGGTCCAATACAGATTCCAGTCGTAGAAGTGCATGGCCTTGAATTTTCAGGTCAAGTTCTAAATTGTTGCAACCTATGCAGAGCCAGCCACATTTGTCGACATTAAACTGGAGTTGCCAGGTGTCACACCATCTATCCATTTTTTCTAATTCTTGCTGCATGGCGTTTACTGTTATTCCGTGATCCGTGTTCTTGCATTTATAGGTCACTTTTAAGTCATCTGCATATAGTATTGGTTTACCAACACTAAAGCATTCACAGATACTGTTTATGTATATTATGAATAGGAGTGGGCCTAATACACTTCCCTGGATTACACCACTACTTACTGGTTTAGGCCTTGGGATTATCGAGCCAACTTTAGTTGTCTGACTTCAGCCACAGAGAAATGATTTTATCCAGCTCAGGAGAGGGTCACATATCCCTAGTGATCATAACCTACTGACTAGCAGATTATGGGGGACTCTATCGAAGGCTTTTGTTATATCGAAATATAGCACAATTACTAGTTCTCTGTTGTCCCTGCTTCGTGTAACTTCGTTGAAGAAGTCTATGTGACAGGTCACACATGATCTCTTTTTGAGGAATCCGTGTTGTGATGAATTGATAAGTTCATGTTCTAGTAAGTTGTCTGACACTTGATCTTTAACCACTTTCTCCATTATTCGTGATGTTACCGGTGTTATATTAATAGGTCTATAGTTGCATGCACTGGTTTTAGCCGCTGCTTTGTGCTTAGGTAATATGTGTGTGGTTTTCCACACTTCAGGATAAGTTCCAGTTTCCAGTGACAGAGTAACAGGACTACCATTTCTGTGCTACCATTTTTGTATATGACAGATGATATGTCGTCTGTTCCAGTACTGCCATTTGACTTCAATGTCTTAATCGCTGAGTCTGTATTTTGTATATTAAAGTTTATTTCTCCTAATTTGTGGTTACTTTTGCAGGTCATTTGGAAATTCGGGGTCGGGTGCGCTCTGGTGTCATTGCAAAACCACTCACTGAGGAGTTCACTTATAACCTGGGGATCACTGTATATTATACCCTTATGTTCCAAGCTGCCTACATTTTTGTCTTTACTGCTTTTAATGTTTTTGCAATATCCTACAAAGTTCCTGAGTTTTGGTGTTACCCGTGAGCACTTTATTTTCTTCAAGTTGTGACATCATTTTGTGTTTCTCTTCAAGCAGTTTAAGAGTTTCATGTATTCGGTTTAACGCATTAAACTCCTTAAAAACATGGTATTTCCCTTCAAATTTCTTTAGTTTTAATCGCGTTTTGCGGTCAATAAATGGAGTTGGTGTCTTTAGAGCAGATTTTAGGGGCGCGATTGTGTCTCTTGCTGAGCCAACTGTTCTGTAGAAAATCTCAAGTGATACTTCTAAGTTATTGTTGATGAAGTATTCTTCCCAGTCAGAACTTCTCAACAGATCTGATAGGAGTTTCCAATCAGCATTCTTATAGTCCCTATATTGATAGCGCACCGGGGAATTTTCGGGTGTGTATTTAGTTGTTAGTCAGAGGGGTAGCGCGCAGTACAATATGTTGTGATCACTGTTATCGAGTTTATTTCCCACCTCTATCGAGATGGGCTCTATGTTATGACAGAGGATCAAGTCAAGAGTATTTTTGTTTCTTATAGGGAGGTGTATGCACTACTTCCATCCGCCTACGTCTATAGCTTGTAGTAACTCTTCATGGATTCTAGGTCCTGTACAGGCATTCCAGTTTACTCCAGGTAAGTTGAAATCGCCACATACTACTTTGTAGTCGAAGTCCAGCGTAGCTACATGCTCTAGTATTTCTGCAATAGTTATATCAGTCATTTCAGGGCTATTGGGGGGTCTGTATATACATCCCACGAGAATTTTATTTTCGTTTGTGTGGATGCTTATCCACTTAGATTCTGGGAGTTTGTCAGTAGGTGGGTTATTGAAAGTATTGGAGTTAGTGGATTTAGAGGCACATATTAAGCAACCGCCTCCTCTTTTGTCAACTCTATCGTTCCTATAGAAGTCCTAGTTGTCTATAACTAGCTTTGTGTCAGGTATATCAGTAGTAAGCCAGGTTTCAGTCACCATTATTAGCGTTGGCCGTTCTGTGTATGCCAGGCAGCGAAACCATGTCATTTTATTAAGAAGAGATCTGATATTCAGGGGCATAATTGTTAGTAAACCAGGGTTGTTGGAGGAGAGGTTAACATAGTTACTTGTTACTATCCCTACGTTATGTTCAGAGTGTCTCTGAGTTGAAACACAGTGTGTGTTACATTTCCTGGATGAATTGTTCAGCGAGTGGGGCTATTGTTTGCTGCAGCCGAAAATAATCCTGTTGCATATTATGACGATTAGCACTCATGGGTGCGCATCGGCGTTCATCTACTGGTGATATATATGTAATATATATTAATGATAGATCTATTCTAAACTGAAGGCCAATGCTCAAGACACACGCTGGTGTATATTATTGTTCCCTTGGGTTCCTAGTGGAACATAGGGCTTCAACTGCACGTCTCTACTTCCTTCTGTCTTCTTCCGTGCTTTTCACCTGCATCCATGTTGGTCCATACTCTTTCAACCCCTCTTCGCACGATCTCCTCCATGTCACCCTTCCACTGACGTCTCACTCGCCGCTTCCCTTTCGGCTTCCACTCCAGGGGTTGATGCGCGATGTCACCCAGCGGCCTCCTCAGCGAGTGACCGATACATCTCCACTTTCCCCCACATATTTGTTGATTGGCGATTGGTTCTTGTTTTGTTTGTCAGCGCCCATAGTTTCTTGTTGGTGATTCTTTCCGGCCTGCCATCTGATCTTCATTATAGAGCCATTGAAGACAGTTGTTACTAAAGGTCTGCAACACGCTGTTGGAAATATTCTTTGTGACCCTCCAAGTTTCTGATCCGTATAGAAGAACTCATTCTACGTTTGTATTGTAAATCCGAATTTTGTTGTTGACAAGGATTTCCAGGTTGATTTCAAGTCGATGAATGAATGTGTTTCTCGCCTTCCGGATTCTCGCTCGATTTGACATCCTGGTCCGTTCCTCCTGTAGTTGAGACAACGCCCCCTAGGTAAGTGAATGAAGTAACCTCTTTCAAATCCCTCCCATTGATAATAATAATAATAATAATAGTATATTCTCATTTTGTACATGAGAGACGCCAGTTTACAGGCATCATCAATATGATAAATTACATATACGATTAGCAATCATAATTAATAATAATGTTTTAATAAAATACACATTTTTTCCTACTTGTGTAGGACACACCAAATATACAGGCATGGATAAGCATTATTTAAATTTCATAAATTTGGTTTATGGTTAAGTTACATGGTTGCTGGCGTTTTTGTCTTAGGTCTGTGGGAACAATATGATAACCAGTCATTCAATGGAGCACGTCATGAAATATAGGAATATTAACTTCGCATTAACAAAAAACCCAAGTAAGTTTTGGATGGATTAAAAATACTTGGGAAAAAATAAAGCTTGAAGTTATTCCACAATATAACAAGTCATTCAATGGAGCACATCATGAAATATAGGAATATTGTCTTCGCATTAACAAAAAAACCCAAGTAAGTTTTGGATGGATTAAAAATACTTGGGAAAAAATAAAGCTTGAAGTAATTCCTCAATATAACTTGGGTGTGTACAAATCCGAATCTTATTTTTGATTTGATTTATATCCAAATTGGGTAATAAGGAAGCTATTTTACAGATACGATCAGTTATGTTATAAGCTACAATCGTGACGTTGTATTACAAATAGATACTTTTCCATTGGTATAAGAGTATATTCCACAAATGTAATCCAGGTTGCGTCGTGGAGAAAGTTAATTCGTTATTAACCAGGCAACTGAAAGATACGGGACCAATAATGTTTGCAGATCATTTGTCATTGTAAATGGTCAAATATCCACATTATTCATTCTCATTCAAAAAGTCAAATGGAAGCTGAAATGGTGAGAGAAAAAAGAAGACAAACAACAGCAACGCAAAAGAAAGCAACGGGAGTCCTTAAGGAGTGATTAATAAATATATACATATATATTCTGTTTAGTAACTGTGGTTATTTTGGTACACAAACTAACTAGTCCCGTTATGCTAACTTTTATATTGTGTGTGAACTAATATTACTGTCCTGTGTAGAAATGTTAATCATCTAGTTCCAATAATATTAAAATTTATAATTGTAGTTTGTTGTAACTACACGTTTAAAGAACTTAAAATATCTATGTAGGGTGAAAAAGAAGGTGTAAGAGTCAGGCGCAAAAGTGCATTGTCATCTTTGAGCAGTCTGGTGACTGAGGAGATGAACACTGGAAGTGTGTTTGCATCGCGCACATTAGCTGGTAGTCTATTCCAAATGACTGAAAACTTATTTAAGAAGAAGTTGTACCGCACGTAAGTCTGACAGTGCTCCATAGCAGCTAGGTTGTGATGATTTCTAAGATTGTAACTGATGACAGCGGTAGGTTTAGTTATTGGCTCGGAGGAATGCAAGAGAAGATTAGTTAGCTTATAGTAAAAGATAAGGTTTAGCTTAAGGCGTCTTTTCCAGAGGGGTTCTAATCTTAGTCTTACGCATCGCTCATGGTATTCCAGACCACTTTCTAAACCAAGAGTTCTTGAGGTAAACTGCCGTTGCACTCCCTCTAATTTAAGCTTGTCATTTTGTCTTAGTCCGCTAAGAATAAACGGGCAGTATTCTAAGATAGGTCGGACACATACTTTGTATAATAAAACCCTAGTTTCACAACAAAAGAAATTGCGTGTTATGCATCCTATCAGCCTTCGCGTTTTACGTCTGGCATAATCAGTCTGTTCAGCGAACGTTAGGTTACTAGAGTATCTAATACCGAGATCTACGACTGAGTTGAGCTTAGCTAGTTTTCGCCCATTTATTTCAAGAGTTAGATCAAGGTTACTGTTGCCGATACAAATCCAGCCGCATTTGTCAATGTTAAAATTTAGACAGGATTCAGCACACCATGTTGAGAGACTACTTAGTTCAAGATGTATTTTAGTAACCATATCGCTTAATTCATGAGTGTAGCAGGAGTAGACGACTTTGAGGTCGTCAGCATATAGGAATGGTTTGCCTAAGGTGAAGCACTTGCAAATGCTGTTAATGTAGACTGTGAATAAAAGTGGACCTAGGACACTACCTTGCACGACCCCACTTGAGATCTGCCTAGGATGAGACAATACAGATCCAACTTTGGTTATTTGTACCCTGTTGCTTAGAAATGATTTTAACCAGTTCAGTAATGGGTTGCGAATTCCACAAGAGTACAGCTTCTCAAAGAGAATACTGTGAGATACCATGTCAAATGCCCTAGATATATCGAAGTAGAGAACAACGACTAGCTTACGTGCTTCGCGACTACTAGTGATGCAGTTGAAAAAGTCGAAGTGGCAAGTAACGCAGGATCTATTTTTGAGAAATCCGTGTTGAGACCTTGTAACAAGATCTTCCCTAATTAGGTAGTCTGACAATTGATCTTTTACAACTTTCTCCATGATTCGTGAGATAACTGGGGTTATATTTATGGGTCTGTAATTGCGGACGTTTGCCCTATCACCAGATTTGTAATGTGGAATTATGAAGCTAGTTTTCCACTCACTAGGGTAAGTGCCAGTGTCCATAGATATTGAGAAGAATTTAAGAAGTAACAGGGTATATCACACCCACTGTTTTTGAAAATTATCGAAGCGAGGCCATCCGGTCCCGTACTAGTGGAAGGTTTAAGGCTTTTAATTGCTTGTACTATTAACTGATTAGTGAACACAATGCTTTCAAGGGAAGAGATAGTAAGGGGAGCGGTTTCACCAGGCATATGTGTTTCTAAACTAAAGTTTGCAAACCAATCACTGAAAGTTCACAGATAGTGGCAGGTTCATTGTAGATTACTTTGTCGTGAAGTAAGTATGGGATTTCCCTCGCCGACTGCATTCGTTTTTTAAGAAGTGCCGTTAAGTTATAAACTTTGGAGGTACTTTCAAGTGCCGTTAACTCTTCGTCGAGGTCCTTTTGAGAGCGTAGGCGCTTGATAGATTCAAGAGACTCGTGGATTGAGAGCAATAGTGATATGTCCTTAGTGGAATAGTACTGTTTCTTCAGTTTCCTTAACTTATTACGGTGTGCCCTTGGAATATATTCAGTTCGGTGTCTACTTAATTTCACTATTTTATTTGGAGCAACTGTATCTAGACAAAGGGTAACATTCCTGTAAAACAGGGTTACTAAGGCCTCCAGGGAGTCAGTGGTAAAATAGTCATCCCATTGACAGAGTCGAATAAGTTCTTGGACTAATCCCCAGTCTGTATATTTGTAACTACGACATATTGTGCTTCCTGAGTCTTGTTTGTTTCCTGTATTTAGTGGTGAGAAAGGCAGAGAGCAGAGTACCATTCTATGGTCACTACTGGAAAATCGATTACCAACATACGTGGATACTGGGATTGTGTCATGACAAAAAACAAGGTCCAACATGTTGTCACCACGAGTAGGTGTCTGGACGTGTTGTTGCCATCCATAACAGTCTATAGTGGCAAGTAATTCGTCGAAGCGTTGGGGGCCGGAACTAGTTAGCCAATTGACTTCTGGAAGATTGAAGTCCCCTGCAATTATTTTGTAATTAGCACTAAACGAGGATGCATGTGCAAACGATTTAGCTAATAACGCATCAGTTTCTTTTGTTGAGCTTGGTGCTCGATAAACACAGCCTATGAGAAGTTTGTACTTATCTCCATGTAAGACAACCCAGAGTGAGTCAGGTACATTATTCATTGTTTCATCTTCCACCTTACTGACTACAAATGAGCTATGTATATATATGAGACATCCTCCACCACGCTTGCAATCTCTGTTTGCACGGTGTACAGTGTAATCATCGATACCTATATGCACATCAAGTACAGAGGATGAGCACCATGACTCAGTAATCAGAGCTACAGTAGGCTTGGCGACTAATAATAATGTCCTTAGTTCAGATATCTTATTGATTAAGGAACGTGCATTAATTAGCAATATCGTGAATAAGTCACGGGATACTACAAACTGGCTTAAAATGTCACCATAACCTAAATCTATTTGTGCGTCAGCACCGCAAGAATTTATGAATGAAAAGGAGGTCGGACTGGGTGTCTGCACATCGGAGTTGGTGTGCAATGAGGTGGTCCTAGGTGCCATGGGTCGTACCAGTGATTCGGGACACCTGGAAAATTTACCATGTGTTCCTGGATATAAGGGTAGTACAGGTTGGGCCTAGGTTGACGGTTAAAAGGCATAGCATCAAAAGGTCTACCCATCCAACTGCTATTCGTCATACCGGTATACACCTTCGGGTTGTTTTTATAACTTAAAGGGAATTGTGAAGGAAGGTGCTTTGGCTGCAAGACTTTAGGAGTCTTGGAGCCTGACTTTCTATAAGGTGGAGCATGCGGAACACCTCCAGATATACTTATGTTTCGAGAGGAGTTTTTCGTAACAAGTGATGGTTTGTTGGCATTCTTACTCTCAGCAGGCTTATTGAATACAAAGTATTCTTCCCCATCATTAGTCTCAACCCTGCGAAATTTGTTCATCGTGGTGAGGTTACTACGTTTGGGGGGAAATTTCTTAGAACAACTTGCAGAAGTTCTAGTCATTTTAACATCTTTCGATGAGGCTTTGTTTACAGGGGTACTGGTATCTAAATCAGTTCCTAGTTCCATTGGCAGGTGTGGTTGTTGTGTAGTTTGCTGAATGCTAGTTTCAGCACTAGGTGTCTGTTGCTGTGCACGATCCTTATTTGGTAAATCAAAGCTAGAGGAGGTGACCAGGTTATTACTACGCATTATTCTGCGCTGACACGGTGTTTTATCCTGAGCTACGGTTATAGACTTATAACTGCTATTCAGTCTTAAGTGATCCTGACATTTAGTAAACTTACTAGCATCAAGGGAATTACTGAATTTAAAAATGATTGGGCAATTAGCCTGGTTAGACTTTTTACGAAGTCGTTTGCATTCACATGGAACACTAGCCATGCCGCAACAAATCAGGATTTTGTGTCTTACAGTTTTCAGGGGCAGAGAATCTGGGACGTTGTAAACTATAGCTTGGTGAGAAGAGGTTATACGCTTCATCACCTCCGTAGCCAAGCAGTCAATCAGATTTTCAGCTTTATTTAGGTTGTCTGGAGATATTTTAGGATGCCTTTCTAAAAGACAGGCTATTGGGTCTAAATTCAAAAGCTTATTTTGAGTTACATCCAGTAAACACTTAACCTGGCCAATATCAGAACGGCTCTCCGTGGTATTTGAGATTGGCAGTGACATACTATCAAACTGATCTAATTTTTTCTGAATTTCACTTACTTGCCTCTGCATATCTTTCAAAAGGAGGTTTAGTTTACAGAACTCAGAGTTCTCTAACAGAACATCTTTCACCTGTATCACAGGAGTGAGATCTGCACTCAAACCATTTTGAGAGCTAGTAGTTGATACTGTATTACACGGCGGTAATGCAGTTATAACCGAATTTAAGCCACTATCTAAAACAATTGTGTTTCTACGAACACGTTTTTTAGAGATTTGGACCATAATTTCAAGAATTATATGACAATAAGCAGTAAATAAATTTCAGAGCAAACACGTGCAAAAATGTCACCAATTTCGAACGTACCGCCAATGACATGCGCCTCCAGACAGAGACCTCCTCTTGACATCTTCCAACACAATCGCCACTTGCTAGAATGACTCTTGCAGAATGCAGCGTGACCATAGCACCAACTCATGATACTCTACGCACATCCTCTTATCTACTCACTACCAATTACCACTGCGATCGCTTGTCACTCATTCTGCCTCAGTTCTAATAGCGGTGACGCATGCGAGCCTCAGTCGTTTACACTCTTTCTCCCCGGCGTGTCGGACCGCAGCTAACAATTATCTCCGTGTGCATTTCATTCTCAGCAATAGCCTAGCCTCCCCGGCGTATACGACCCATCTGCTGTCCTTAACATCAATCAATTCATTCATGGATGTAGAAGAGTGGACACGACTTCAGAAGTAATCACGACGAACAATTTAACAAAATTACGCAATAACAACAAGACACGAAAACAACAAGTAAACACAATGAATCCAACAAACAACAATTGATATGACACACCACACATATATACAAACAGTACAAACAAACTCGCAGATCGTGTCTCGATGGAATTCCTTCGAAAAATTGCAGGACTTACACCAGTACGCCTACAACCCTTCACAGGTTGACGATTGTAATTTTTGGAATGTCCGGACACAAACAAGATTAACCAACAATTGCGATAATTGGAACTCACACAACTATTTAACACAAACATATGTACAATCAACACATCAAATGTTGTGGATTCTGACACGACAAACTACCCTTGAAGAACTGTAGGACTTACAGCAGTACGCCTACATTCCTTCTCAGGTGGATGATCCAAGTGGAAGTCGTCCGGACACAAACAGAATTACCAACAGCTAGATGACAGATGATATCAATTCAGTATATACAATATGAACTTATGTACAAAATCACACACCGAGCACATTGGACTGCTCATTGATGCGCTACCCTTTGAAGAACTGTAGGACTCACAGCAGTACGCCTACAACCCTTCTCAGGTTGACGCTCTAGGTTGGAAAATCGTCGCAGAGTTCATTTGCTGACTTCCTTCTATGAGCTAAATCCTCAAATCTGAACGGCAACACGCCCATGTCATTGTATCGTAGAATATAGATGACCAACAAACACACGACATATCTCATCAACCAAGTGTAGAAACAGAGTAATTTACACCAAAGATAATAGCATTCAAATAGTAACTTGAAACTAGAAATGCCTTTATTCGTGCAAGTCAATTTAACAATTACTCTCTCCTTTACACTTGGCTTATCTTCAATAAACTGACCATTGATATTCGTCTTTTCAAACGAACTGATACTAGCATAGTCATTGCACAAGATACTTGAGTTGATGGGTGTCTGTTTCATTGTGGATGACAGCACCAACGACGACTGATTGATATCAGTTGATGAAGTTAGCGGTGGATCAAAAGCTGTTGTTGCTCGGCTTTCAGAAGTTTGTCTGATGGTGATGGTGATGGTGAGCATTGCACTTGCATTGTGTACTATCCTCAGCCATCCTGGAGGCTTTTAACTTTACTTTGAGAGTCCCTTGTACTAGATAGTGTTGTGAACCCACATCTGCTCCTCTTCTCGATCTTGTGTCCAGTAGACCCTGTCTGCAATTTCTTGAGATTGAAACGAAGTCTATCAGGTTTTTGGTGTGTCCAAATGGTGAAATCCCTGTCGCCTTGTGTATATCCTTGTGTTTGAACACACTTCCAACTGTCACCAAATCATTGGAGGCGCAGAAGCCTGGGAAGAGTTCACCATTGAGGGTCTCTCGACCCATGGTGAGTTCTCTTCCCGTAATGCATCCTTCAAGCTTCGCATTCATATCACCCATCAGGATTTTGATATCGCCACTTTGGAAGTTGTCCTTTACTGTGTGTAGTTGTCTGTAGAAATCCTCCTTCTTCTCTTGTTCCGAGACGTTTATAGGCGCATAGCAGTGAATGACTGTAACTTTCCTTCCATTTGAGTTGAGCCTGGCTGTCACTATCCTGGAGAAGATTAGATCCCACTGCCTGAGAGCTTTGGTTGCTGTTGGTGACATCATGATGGCCACTACCTCGGTGCGCCCATGGTCGTCCTCTGAGTGACCACAATATATTACTGTTTCCCCAGTTGTTATTTGGCACCTTCAAGCTCCGTTCCATCTGCTCCCACAGATTCCCAAAAATTTTACTCAATATCTCGTTTCGGCGGCTACGGGGGCAGCCTTTCCAGCTTCGTACATTATACAGACATTCCACGTCCACATCCTGTATCACCGGAGTGAGATATGCACTCAAACCATTTTGAGAGCTAGTAGTTGATACTGTATCACGGGGCGGTAATGCAGTTATAACCGAAATTAAGCCACTATCTAAAACAATTGTGTTTCTATGAACACGCTTTTTAGAGATTTGAACCATAATTCCAACGATTATATGACGATAAGCAGTAAATAAATTTCAAAGAAAAACACGTTCAAAAATGTCACCAATTTCGAACGTACCTCCAAAATGCTGTAACAGACAAAACATACATGGTGGTCTTCTGAAAGTAGCCATTCATATCAAGACTTTGAGTGAGTCAACGAGTGAGTATTTGAAAAAGCAGTCTGTGGCATATTACCAAAGAAAATTTAAAAAATAATAATTAAAAAAATGAAGCATTCCGCCATGGCTTTGTACAAAATAGGTGGGAGGGCGATGATTGCTATTCTGCGGATATGATGGTGGGGACATGTGAGAACCACTATTATCTGTGGGACAGCACTATATTGCTAAGGCTCCTCAGTTCGAATGGCCTCTGCAAAATAAAAGAATAAATAAAAAAGAAATAGAAGTTGAGAATTGCCTAAAGCCGAAGTTTAAATACAAGCTCGTGAATGCAAGTACATGGTATGAGTCAGCTACTTCAGAACGACACCTTACTGTGTACTTCAGAAAGACAGATGTTATCAAGCTGTAATCAAAAATAAAAAATATTAAGCCATCGCTTTTATTTTACATAGTTCACGCACTTTGACTTTTGTGTTTAACTCTTTTCCAACCTATATAAGTAGGTAAAATTATCACCATCTTTCGCTGAAGCTAATTCTTCGTAAGTAAGACTGCAGAATTTCACTAGTAAAACCTATCGGGGAAATAATATTTCGTGAAAGACTCAATAAAAATTCATGATTCCCATACCTGTTATATATTTTGAATTATTGACACCTATTATATATTACTAACCTCGCAAGAATACCAGCATGCTAGGCTACTAGCAAGCCACAGCCCGGAAAAAGAGGGAGCATTAGGGCGCGAAGCTAGGAACACAACCCATGTAAAACAACCAAATCGCTGCAGAAATTTCAAAGCAAAAAAATTGTCAGTAACGCCTCGTAAACCGTCAATGCCCAGCTCTTGCTACGCTCGGGCTCACGCTGTTCCTCGAAGCTTCTCAGAAATGTTTAGTACGAACGGACGCAAAAACCAGAACCCAGCTTGGCGACTCGAGAATTATTTATTCTAACACCAACATATAGCCAATATACAACTAAGGTTTCTGACGGTTTTCTCCTGACTTCTTTCTTAACAGCGACCGATGAGACGATGACTGTCGTATTGATGCCTCCGCGAAAATTGGGGAAGTTGGTTTTGAGCAAACAACCATGAATTGATCGTTCAATCTTCAAATACACGGATCCATCCCTTTTCTCCATCACGACCTATACACGTTGACTTGGATGCCATTGCGAGAACCTGGGTCACACGGACAGAGCTGGAATGGAGAACAAACGGAAAAGCCAACACACCACAAGCATACCCACAGCACAATCTCACACATCAATGACGACCTACACCTTCGAGTTAAAGGCATCCTCTTGATATCTTGCAACGCAATCGCCACTTGCTAGAATGACCCTTGCAGAACGCAACGAGACCATAGCAGCACCTCATGATACTCTACGCACATTCTCTTATCTACTCACTACCAATTAACACTGAAATCGCTTGTCACTCATTCTGCCTCAGTTCTAGCAACGGTGACGTTTGCAAGCCTCAGTCGTCTACACTTTCGCTCCCCGGCGTGTGGGACCACAGCTAACAATCATCCTCGTGTGCATGTCATTCTCAGCACTAGCCTAGCCTCCCCGGCCTACACAACCCATCTGTTGTCCTTAACATCAATCAATTCATTCATGGATGTAGAAGAGTGGACACGACTTCAGAAGTAATCACGACGAACAATTTAACAAAATTACGTAATAACAACAAGATACGAAAACAACAAGTAAACACAATGAATCCAAAAACACCAATTGATAGGACACACCACACGTATATACAAACAGTACAAATAACCTCACCGATCATGTCTCGATGGAATTCCTTTGAAGAATTGCAGGACTTATATCAGTACGCCTGCAACCCTTCTCAGGTTGACGCCTTAGGTTGAAAAATCATCGCAGAGTTCATTTGCTGATCTCGTTCTATCATCCATATCCCAAACTCCGAACGGTAACACGCCCATCTCATTGTATCGTAGAATACAGATGACTAACAGACACACGACGTATCTGCTCAGCTAAGCATAGAAACAGAGTGATTTACACCAAAGATAATAACATTCAAATGGTAACTTGAAACTTGAAAGGCCTTCATTCATGCAAGTCAATTTAATAATTACCCTCTCGTACACAGTTGGCTTATCCCCAGTAAACTGAGCAATATCCTTTTTCTTTTCAAACGGACTCATACTAGCATAATCACAGCACAAGACATCTGAGTTCATGGACGTCCCTTTCACTGTGGATGACAACACCAACGACGACTGATTGATACCAGTCGATGAACTTAGCCGTGGGTCAGAAGCTGTTGTTGTTCGGCTTTCAGAAATTTGTCTAACTGCAAGACTACCACCACTGCTGTCTTTTACTATTAGCTCCGGTTCAGCACTAACATCTGATGATAGGTGGGCTGATTTATTACACTGACGGTCTCGCAAGTATCCATACCTTCTGTAACTGCATCTGCCCTTAATTCTACTTCATCTTCAAGTTGTACAGAACCTTTGTTCAACTTAGCAGTAGTAGACATTCCGCTCATCTCATCATGATCAGCCATAGACAAATGTGAGTTATCATGATCACTATCACGACTCTCCACTTTACCGTCAATTTCATAATTTTCAACCTCCTTAATAGCAGAGGTAGACAATTTTGATTCCTTCTCACAAATCCTTAAATGTTTTATATCTTCACTCTGACTATAATTATGTATATTCTCATATAAACATATAAATTTACATAAAAATGCATGCCATTTTTACAGGCACGATCAAGTATGATATAATATCAAATCGTAGATTGTCTACAAGTTATTAATGTTTCAACAGTTAAATATTTGATATATATATAAATACACTCATTGTCTCAACTAGGCTGTATAGTTATTGAATTGTACAATTGTCCTTCAGGTTGAGCGGGAAAATCGACTTCGTTTCGTTTTCATCCCGTGGTTGTAGGCATACGATAACCAACCAATATTGAGGTAAGTACAACGTTCACAATGGATTGAAAGACTCATTGTCTGAACCAGGCCGTATAGTTATTGAATTGTACAGTTGTCCTCCAGGTTGAGCGGGAAAATCGACTTCGTTTCGTTTTCATCCCGTGGTTGTAGGCATACGATAACCAACCAATATTGAGGTAAGTACAACGTTTACAAGGGATTGGAAGCTGTTTTAGAAAAGTTAAAGTGCTGAGGTGAAACATTAAAGTGTAATAGATTAAGTGAGTGAAATATATCATTAATAAACACATTTATATAGAAAACAGAATGGGGAAGTAATTAATCCTTAGGCCGACAACGTTCATTTGCAATGTATAATGAAACCAATATATTTTATACTATCATGATGTCCACTTTTGGCTTTAATACAATTATTTTCAAGCCAGTTGTTTTTATTTCATGTCTTTTTTTCTATTTGGTGCACAACCGTACCCTCCAGAGAATAGGAATAGAATAAGTCGAATCAAATTCATAAAGAGCTATAAAATGTTAGGTTTAATGGAATATAATGAGAATCAAGTAAAGACGTTATTAGAAAATAAGTGAGACAAGATATTGTGAAGTGGTATTTAAAGATCTGACAATGGATAGCAAGTTAATTTATAAGATGCCCCATAAATCTGTGCAGATCCCATGCGGTCGCATCTCAACAATAGGCTGAGCGAATGGTATATATTTAAAGGTAGAAGCATTATCTGTCAAGGCGTTCACTATTATCTTTTTCAAGATAAAGATCTAAGCCCTCATAAAAATCAGAAATATCTCGAGCCTTTAATTTGTATATTGCTGTTCCTGCAGAATGGGGCGATTCACCTTAGTGACCACCACCATATCTACTGATCAGCTAGCACCACCCTCCCTCCTTTTTTGATGTTAGGCTCTGAGACTATGATTATTATGGCTACCGCAAATATATTGCTTGGTACCAGACATGTTCGTACCCCATATTCCATCTCCCTAGCTTTCTTAATGAGTGCTTCCAATAGGTCTCCACGTACATCTTTACGAACATATTATATATGTGTGCATGCATCCTGATGAACAGATTACTTTATAAGAAGTTAAAACCTTAAAGAGTGAAACGAATAGGTGTTGTGAATAGTGGAGCAAGATTTAGCAGAATACTATAGTTAAGGTTCAATTTAGGTAGTATGGACTGAAGGTAAGGTCGGTTGGCAGGACTTAGTGTACTAAATTTTCATGACAGTCTTATATATAGTAAACATCTGACATTGCAAAGTAACGTGTCTAGACATATTATAAAAAGATATTAACACAGAACCAACGAAATTTTGGCATTTTTTAACAATACTGCAGTGTGTGTATACTGAAGAATGGTGGTTAGTCTACAGGGAGCCGTAGAGTAAATCAAACCATATATGATAAGAGTATAATCAATAATATAGTTCGTATATCAAATATTACACTAGGTTCAATAATTGAGTGTTATAAGGGAAACAAGCGTGGTAAAGCAAGAGAACATTTGATGCATAAATATTTTAAGTATTTTAATATCCATCTAATTTAAGAATTGAACATGCATGATTAATAAGTATTATTATATTAGTATATACATATGTAAAACGTTAAAAGGTGTGGATGCTATTACAATTATTTCCAGTGTTACTTTTACCAACACAACTTAGTGAAAATTATAGAGAATAGAAATCAGTAAATTAGTTAACGTTCGCTGCGTGAGTATTAGAGTCGAGATATACGTATGTGACTATACTGAAGACTGGACTGGCCTTCAATTTCCGTTCTACCAACAGTTGTGGTCTTTTAGACGAGCTAGGGTGGACATGTTAAAGTGTCTTTCTAGGCTCCGTTTGAACCCATCAGGGTTTTCACAACATCTTATTTCAGGTGGTAGTTGGTTCCAAAGAGTGCAATATTTTATGGTGAAAAAGTTTGCCCTAATGGATTTTCTGTGGGTAGCCACCTTGACAAGGTAGTCGTGGTTTCGCAGCTGATATGATTTAATATTTTCCCAAGTTATGGATGAGTTACTGTAGCAGTGTTTCCTAATGACTTTGAAGAGTAGAAATAGGTTGCACTTCACTCTCCTTAACCACAGAGGCTCTAATTTCAGACGTACACACCTGTCAACATATTCCACTTGTTGGTCGAACCCTATTATGCGTTTCGTGAGGAATCTCTGGACACTTTCGATTTTTTTTCTGTCTACAGTCCTGAGGTTACTAAATAGGAGAGCACAATATTCAAGTTTGGGACGGATACATGTCCTATATATAGCTAATCTTGCTTCTTGGGTGTAGAAGTTACGCAGTACAAAGCCAGTAAGTCGTTTACAGTCAGATACAACCTTATTTGCGTGATCGGAAAAGGATAAATCTGAGTATGTTATCCCGAGATCTGTGACTGTGTTCAGTTTTGAGAGGAGCTTACCGTACATATATAGGCACATTATCGGTTTCCAGCGTCCAAGGTGGGTTATACCGCACTTGTCTGGGTTGAAAGTCAGTTGCCACTTTTCGCTCCAATCGCCTAGATCATTTAAGTCTTGTTGGATCTTGCTTTCGACGCTCATATCACCGTACCCATAATCATATACTATCTTGAGATCATCTGCAAAAAGGTATGGCTTGCCATACTTGATTACAGAGACTATGTCATTTATAAATAAGAGGAATAGAATAGGGCCAAGAACACTACCTTGTATTACACCACTGGTTATCGGCTTTGAGGAAGACAACTGGTGGTTGATTTTGACTAATTGCTCTCTTTCTGTGAGAAAAGAACTTATCCATTTGTGAAGATTTCCGGTTATTCCGTAGGATTGGAGTTTTGTTAGGAGTCTGATATGTGGGACTTTATCGAAGGCCTTGCTAACGTCAAGAAACAATGTTGTTACCGAACGCCCATTATCAATGCTTTGTGTGATGTAGTCAAAATAATCTAAGTGGCAAGTAATGCACGACCTTCTACTTAAGAAACCGTATTGGGATGGGGATAGTAGGTCATTTGACAGCAAGTACTGAATGATTTGAGTCTTAACTATCTTTTCCATTACACGTGAAACTACAGACGTGATGTTGATGGGGCGGTAGTTGTTGATATCAGCTATAGGCCCGTATTTATGGATAGGTACAATATAAGACTTCTTCCAGCAGTTAGGGTATGTCCCATCGCTTAATGAAATTGAGTATAACTTGAGTAAGAGTAAACTCATGTCATTACCACCTTTTTTCAGCAGAACGGAAGATATACCGTCTGGGCCAGTAGTGTTACTAAGCTTAAGATTTGCGACAGCTTTATCGATCTCATGTGTGGTGAAAATTATGTCACTTAAACATTCGTCTGTTTTACGTGGGAAATCCACGACTTCATCGTTCTCTAAGGTGTATAATCTGGCGAAGTGCTTGCTAAACAGTTCACATATCGCCTCATTATTTTCGTAAGCAATGCCGTCTAAGTATATTATTTTCGGATAGGGTGTTTTGGAGTTCATCAACCTACTTTTAAAAAGTTTGGCTATTTCTCCTGAGTTATGCGGTGCATGAATGGCCTGCATTTCTTTGTTTCTGAGGCCTATATTTCTCAACTCTTCAATTCTACTGAGAAGGGACGTTATGGCAATTAATGACGATAAGTCATGATATCTGTAGTATTTTATTGAGTGCTTACGTAGACTTCTTCTAAACGATGTCGGAATATAATCACTTTGGGGGAATCTGAAGTTAAGAATCTTCTCGGGTGCAATGACGTCGTGAATTGAGTTAATATTCTGATAGAAGTTGTTAAGAATTGCATCTAAGGACTGGTTCGAAAAGTACGAGTCCCAATTAGAACATCTAATTAGGTGCTGATACAAGTCCCAGTCAGCATGTGTGTACAATCTCATAGGTATCTGGCCAGCTTCATCTCTGCGTTTTGTTTCAGGAAAGATGTCAAAAGAACAAACTACTATTCTATGGTCACTACCTGGAAATTCATGTCCAACATGTACGGTAGATGGCGTTATGTTGTTCGTGAAAATAAGGTCTAGGATATTTGCGGATCTAGTGGGTGAATTTATGTGTTGTGTCCACCCTCCTGTGACGATGGAATTTATGAGATTATCGTACCTTTGGGGTCCTCGGAGTGAAGACCATGATACTTCTGGCAAGTTGAAATCGCCTCCGATAATTTTATAACTGAAAGGAAGATTGGCTGTAACATTAAAGATATTGCTAAGCATATTATCATATTCCCTGCTGGATGAAGGGGGCCGGTACACACAACCCACAAGTATAGGTTTACTTCTGACAACTTTTATTTCGACCCAGATCGAGTCATTGAGTTGTGACAGAATTGGGTTACTAAACTGGGTTGCACACATGGATTGTTCACAGTAAATTAGTGTTCCACCCCCACGACCTGTCCGTCTGTCCCCGCGAAAAAGGTTGTATTTATCAATCCTTAGGCTGTCATTGGAGATTTCACTTGTGCACCAGGCTTCGGTGATCATAATCAATGACGGTCTGCATATAGAAGCTATTGTACTTAGTGCTAAATGTTTGCTTAGAACTGATCTCGTATTTACTAGGATAATAGATAAACACTGGCTATGTGGTTTCAGTGAGCGGACAACATCTTGGTAAAATAATCCGTGAGTATCCTCTATATACATGTTATCAGACTCATTTACCAATATCTTTGGATCGTAGGAAGACTTCAGGTAGATTTTTGAGGTGGTAGTCAGGGATGGGCTTACGTTTGGATATGGTATGCAGTGAGAGACACCTGTGTGATAATCAGATATTAATATTTTAGAGATATTAGTATCCGCGTTTGGTGTCGACACTGTGTCAGCTATCTCCCGGGAAATATGCCTTGCCCTAGCTGTAGACTGTTCGCTATGCCAGCAAGGAATTGATCCGATATCATGCGTGCTATATGCATGATTCCAGGTGTTTCTGTTAACTGACGCTGGTGAAAATCCTGCCCTAAGGTATAACCGATATGTGTATTCGGTAATTTGTTGCCAGTATAAGAATGAAGTGTTGGTATCTGTTTCTGGTATTCATCAGACCATGGCAAGTTTTGTGCAGAAATCGGCACATGCTCCCCACTAGACACATAAGATATATGAATGGGTTCTGTTGGCTTGCTAAATGTGGTCTGTGGCCGATGTTTGGGGTATTTTCTATAACTTTCAGTAGACAGAATATTAGAAGTGGGCTGGTTGACAAGGGGTTTACGTAGTGGATGTGCAGAACAATACCTACTACTTTGCTGTGCTGTTTGTCTAGAATTAGGGATTCGATAAAATTGGCTTTCCACTTGGCACCAATTAGGCCTACCCCTAGGAGCTTCGTCTACCATATTTGACTTTCTCTTACAAAGAAGGCCTACAGGTGCTTTCGTCTCTTTCTTATCAAAGAGCTTTCTTGCTCCGGGTTTAGTATTTAATTTATTTACTTCTTTTTCCCCTATCTTATGATTATCTGGCTGATGATGGCTAACAGGGCAGTCAGCACATGCTATGTAGGGTTTCTGTGGCTTGAACACCTCATGAGCTTTAGTTTTCTTAATGGAAATGGGACGTTTGTCATAACGCCTAGAAAACTTGCCAACTTGGGTGGCTACATTCGACTGGTGCTTCACAGAGTGTGGATTGTCAGACCGAGGAGTAACTGACTTATAAGGCAATGGTTGGACCACCAGTGGGATGGGTTTTGATGGTTTCGGTGTCTTGACTTTTGCGTCAGTGTGAAAACGATGTATTTCAACATTATTTCCCGTTGACTCATCTATGTCCACCATTTCAGTGTCTGCATCAATATCGTTATATAATGCTTGGCTAACATTAGCCACTACCTGCGAAAATGTCTGTTGCATGCCGTGATCAGATATTTCAATAGACGGAATAACGCACGGAACATCATCTACAGTTATCCTATTAGAGTTATCAGGGTTCACTGTTCCTGAGCGGCATCGCCTTTGGCATGGTGTTAAATCAGGTGCAACCCTAATGTTAGTGTATGGTGTTGAAGAGCCTATTTTCTTACCCGATTTCAGAAAATTCCTGGCTTCTTCGGTAGACCTAAACTTGAAAAGCACAGGACACGGGTGGTTTGCAGATTTCTTACGAAGACGCAAAACCTGACATTCTGTCAACGACATATTACAAGCCTTTAGACACGAATTCTTAAGTTTGGCAATCGGCTCTCTGTCTGGAATGTTATAGGCCAAGACGTTATGTGAAGACATAATCCTCTTAACAGCTTCTTCAGCCAAATAGTCAATTATGCGCTCGGATTTGATTAGTGATTCAAAACAGATGTTTTGTGGTGGGTCACACAGTTGCGTGAGAGGCATAATGCTGTCAAACTTGCTCTGTAGTTCTGCTATTGACTTCTGAAGTGTCAGTAAATCATTTTTGCTACAAGCCGCATTCTCTGCTAATTCCTCCATGATATCAGATACCATAACTCTGGGTATGGCTGGTGTAAACAGTGTAGAATTGTCAACGGAGCTGAGGCCTTCAGATGGCTGACTAGTATTAGATCTCAGTCTCTTAACGGTACTTACACGTTTGATAGACTTAACCATTACAGAAATAAGAAACTTCACAATTTCCGGAAAAAAAGTCTTGAGGATATAAAAATAAGATAGCTGTATTATCGAAGTATCAAAACAACAACGATAAACAGATTTATATTGCAAAAATAAAAAGTCAGACTTTCCTTTACAGAGTTTGCTGTGGATAAAGTCCTGAGTTCCACGTAGTTAGATATGGTATCCGAGGATTCTTGACGTAGATTTCACGAGTGAATGCTATATGTTGTTCCAGTTGATACAATACAATCCTTGTTGACTATGGATAACTGGATAATGTGATGAAAGCGGCTAATTTCCAAAATATTAAGGAAAGATGATTCACGCAGATTGCAGCGAAAAATATGGTATCAATGTAGTTGAAGATTGAACGATCAATTCATGGTTGTTTGCTCAAAACCAACTTCCCCAATTTTCGCGGAGGCATCAATACGACAGTCATCGTCTCATCGGTCGCTGTTAAGAAAGAAGTCAGGAGAAAACCGTCAGAAACCTTAGTTGTATATTGGCTATATGTTGGTGTTAGAATAAATAATTCTCGAGTCGCCAAGCTGGGTTCTGGTTTTTGCGTCCGTTCGTACTAGGCATTTCTGAGAAGCTTCGAGGAACAGCGTGAGGCCGAGCGTAGCAAGAGCTGGGCATTGACGGTTTACGAGATGTGGCTGGGAATTTCTGACAGTGGAAACAGTTTCTGACGGATTCAGACAGCTGGCGGCAGTTCGGATAGTCACCGTTCATCTTTCCTGGTGCCGGTCAAGTCCTCTTTGAACAAGCAATATCTGGAACGTTTTTGGAATTAGGTCAAGTTCAACAATGCCTGGGTCAAAGAAGGGACAGAGTGTCTTGGATGCAAACAGGAAAGTAAGTCATGGTGACTTGTCTGTTACTTGTAACGATGTGTCTGATGTTAAACATGACATGGTTGATGTTACTGTTTCGCCGTTCAGGGATAATAGGAACATCAAACTCCCTAAATTAGAACCACGGTGGTTTGATGGAAACTCGGCTGATTATTTACAATTTTTAAAGGAGTTTGAGATCATGTTGAGTAGTTTTCTTTTAAGTGATGAATTGAAATTGATGTATTTGACGAGGTATTGCACTGGAGATGCTTCAAGAGCTATACAGTGCTATAAGCTCATGCCCAATATGGGGGAAACGCTGAGGCTATGAGCATACTACGTCAAAAGTTTGGAAGACCTTCGATGATTGTAAGGAAATTATTCGAGGTTGTTAAATGTAGTGGTAGTCAATTACAAGATGACTCCAAGGCACTCAATGAGTTTCTGGATTATCTGTTGACTTGCAAGAATACGTTGATTTCGATGAACTATCTGAGTGATCTGAACTCAAGTTCAGTCCTAGAAGTAATAGCGAGACGCCTACCTACTCGACTGCAAAGGAAGTGGGTGAAGATAAGCTCCCGTATAGAGGATGAGGGCATCGAGCCAAAGTTCGATGATGTTCTGAAACTAGTAAAAGATAGTGTCAATCAATCTATGAGCAAGTTTGCCAGTATATTGCATCTCACCCCTAGAATAGAGCAGTCTGAGAGCAAATCGCGGTCGTTTGTGACGAAACGGTCACAGAGAAGAGGATATTGAGAAAGCTCTATGGTGTCTAGTAATGCATATAAACTTAGTGAGTGTAACAGGCCTCGTGGTACATCCTCAACAGATAGGTTACAAGCTGCAAGACAAACACGGTTGTGTTTTACATGTTTGCAAGAAAAGCATACAAAGATGAACTGTGAATCAGTGAGCAAGTTTAGTGATAAGCTAAATGTGAAATCAAGGTCTGACTCCGAATTGTGTGACGATAACGGTGTTGTGAAGAAGTCTGTAGTTACAACTGGTAAGCCATTGTTGAATAGAGTGTCACAGAAGAGAGTTACAGTCTCAGAGTCTAGTTCTGACTCCATAGGTTTACAAGGTATTACAACGTTGTTTCTTGACGTTAGCAAGGCCTTCGATAAAGTCCCACATATCAGACTCCTAACAAAACTCCAATCCTACGGAATAACCGGAAATCTTCACAAATGGATAAGTTCTTTTCTCACAGAAAGAGAGGAATTAGTCAAAATCAACCACCGGTTGTCTTCCTCAAAGCCGATAACCAGTGGTGTAATACAAGGTAGTGTTCTTGACCCTATTCTATTCCTCTTATTTATAAATGACATAGTCTCTGTAATCAAGTATGGCAAGCCATACCTTTTTGCAGATGATCTCAAGATAGTATATGATTATGGGTACGGTGATATGAGCGTCGAAAGCAAGATCCAACAAGACTTAGACGATCTAGGCTATTGGAGCGAAAAGTGGCAACTTACTTTCAACCCAGACAAGTGCGGTATAACCCACCTTGGACGCTGGAAACCGATAATGTGCCTATATATGTACGGTAAGCCCCTCTCAAAACTGAACACAGTCACAGATCTCGGGATAACATACTCAGATTTATCCTTTTCCGATCATGCAAATAAGGTTGTATCTGACTGTAAACGACTTACTGGCTTTGTACTGCGTAACTTCTACACTCAAGAAGCGAGATTAGCTGTATATAGGACATGTATCCGTCCCAAACTTGAATATTGTGCTCTCCTATTTAGTAACCTCAGGACTGTAGACGGAAAAAAAATCGAAAGTGTCCAGAGATTCCTCACGAAACGCATGATAGGGTTCGACCAACGAGTGGAATATGTTGACAGGTGTGTACGTCTGAAATTAGAGCCTCTGTGGTTAAGGAGAGTGAAGTGCAACCTATTTCTACTCTTCAAAGTCATTAGGAAACACTGCTACAGTAACTCATCCATAACTTGGGAAAATATTAAATCATATCAGCTGCGAAACCACGACTACCTTGTCAAGGTGGCTACCCACAGAAAATCCATTAGGGCAAACTTTTTCACCATAAAATATTGCACTCTTTGGAACCAACTACCACCTGAAATAAGATGTTGTGAAAACCCTGATGGGTTCAAGCGGAGCCTGGAAAGACACTTTAACATGTCCACCCTAGCTCGTCTAAAAGACCACAACTGTTGGTAGAACGGAAATTGAAGGCCAGTCCAGTCTTCACTATAGTCACATACGTATATCTCGACTCTAATACTCACGCAGCGAACGTTAACTAATTTACTGATTTCTATTCTCTATAATTTTCACTAAGTTGTGTTGGTAAAAGTAACACTGGAAATAATTGTAATAGCATCCACACCTTTTAACGTTTTACATATGTATATACTAATATAATAATACTTATTAATCATGCATGTTCAATTCTTAAATTAGATGGTTATTAAAATACTTAAAATATTTATGCATCAAATGTTCTCTTGCTTTACCACGCTTGTTTCCCTTATAACACTCAATTATTGAACCTAGTGTAATATTTGATATACGAACTATATTATTGATTATACTCTTATCATATATGGTTTGATTTACTCTACGGCTCCCTGTAGACTAACCACCATTCTTCAGTATACACACACTGCAGTATTGTTAAAAAATGCCAAAATTTCGTTGGTTCTGTGTTAATATCTTTTTATAATATGTCTAGACACGTTACTTTGCAATGTCAGATGTTTACTATGTATAAGACTGTCATGAAAATTTAGTACACTAAGTCCTGCCAACCGACTTTACCTTCAGTCCATACTACCTAAATTGAACCTTAACTACAGTGTTCTGCTAAATCTTGCTCCACCATTCACAACACCTATTCGTTTCACTCTTTAAGGTTTTAACTTCTTATAAAGTAATCTGTTCATCAGGATGCATGCACACATATATAATATGTTCGTAAAGATGTACGTGGAGACCTATTGGAAGCACTCATTAAGAAAGCTAGGGAGATGGAATATGGGGTACGAACATGTCTGGTACCAAGCAATATATTTGTGGTAGCCATAATAATCATAGTCTCAGAGCCTAACATCAAAAATGGAGGGAGGGTGGTGCTAGCTGATCAGTAGATATGGTGGTGGTCACTAAGGTGAATCGCCCCATTCTGCAGGAACAGCAATATACAAATTAAAGGCTCGAGATATTTCTGATTCTTATGAGGGCCTAGATCTTTATCTTGAAAAAGATAATAGTGAACGCCTTGACAGATAATGCTTCTACCTTTAAATATATGCCATTCGCTCAGCCTATTGTTGAGATGCAACCGCATGGGATCTGCACAGATTTATGGGGCATCTTATAAATAAACTTGCTGTCCATTGCCGGATCTTTAAATACCACTTCCTAATATCTTGTCTCACTTGTTTTCTAATAACGTCTTTACTTGGTCCTCATTATATTCCATTAAACCTAACATTTTATAGCTCTTTATGAATTTGATTCGACTTATTCTATTCCTATTCTCTGTAGGGTACGATTGTGCACCAAATAGAAAAAAAGACATGAAATAAAAACGACTGGCTTGAAAATAATTGTATTAAAGCCAAAAGTGGACATCATGATAGTATAAAATATATTGGTTTCATTATACATTGCAAATGAACATTGTCGGCCTAAGGATTAATTACTTCCCCATTCTGTTTTCTATATAAATGTGTTTATTAATGATATATTTCACTCACTTTATCTATTACACTTTGATGTTTCACCTCAGCACTTTAACTTTTCTAAAACAGCTTTTAATCCCTTGTAAACGTTGCACTTACCTCAATATTGGTTGGCTATCGTATGCCTACAACCACGGGATGAAAACGAAACGAAGTCGATTTTCCCGCTCAACCTGGAGGACAACTGTACAATTCAATAACTATACGGCCTGGTTCAGACAATGAGTCTTTCAATCCATTGTGAACGTTGTACTTACCTCAATATTGGTTGGTTATCGTATGCCTACAACCACGGGATGAAAACGAAACGAAGTCGATTTTCCCGCTCAACCTGAAGGACAATTGTACAATTCAATAACTATACAGCCTAGTTGAGACAATGAGTGTATTTATATATATATCAAATATTTAACTGTTGAAACATTAATAACTTGTAGACAATCTACGATTTGATATTATATCATACTTGATCGTGCCTGTAAAAATGGCATGCATTTTTATGTAAATTTATATGTTTATATGAGAATATACATAATTATAGTCAGAGTGAAGATATAAAACATTTAAGGATTTGTGAGAAGGAATCAAAATTGTCTACCTCTGCTATTAAGGAGGTTGAAAATTATGAAATTGACGGTAAAGTGGAGAGTCGTGATAGTGATCATGATAACTCACATTTGTCTATGGCTGATCATGATGAGATGAGCGGAATGTCTACTACTGCTAAGTTGAACAAAGGTTCTGTACAACTTGAAGATGAAGTAGAATTAAGGGCAGATGCAGTTACAGAAGGTATGGATACTTGCGAGACCGTCAGTGTAATAAATCAGCCCACCTATCATCAGATGTTAGTGCTGAACCGGAGCTAATAGTAAAAGACAGCAGTGGTGGTAGTCTTGCAGTTAGACAAATTTCTGAAAGCCGAACAACAACAGCTTCTGACCCACGGCTAAGTTCATCGACTGGTATCAATCAGTCGTCGTTGGTGTTGTCATCCACAGTGAAAGGGACGTCCATGAACTCAGATGTCTTGTGCTGTGATTATGCTAGTATGAGTCCGTTTGAAAAGAAAAAGGATATTGCTCAGTTTACTGGGGATAAGCCAACTGTGTACGAGAGGGTAATTATTAAATTGACTTGCATGAATGAAGGCCTTTCAAGTTTCAAGTTACCATTTGAATGTTATTATCTTTGGTGTAAATCACTCTGTTTCTATGCTTAGCTGAGCAGATACGTCGTGTGTCTGTTAGTCATCTGTATTCTACGATACAATGAGATGGGCGTGTTACCGTTCGGAGTTTGGGATATGGATGATAGAACGAGATCAGCAAATGAACTCTGCGATGATTTTTCAACCTAAGGCGTCAACCTGAGAAGGGTTGCAGGCGTACTGATATAAGTCCTGCAATTCTTCAAAGGAATTCCATCGAGACATGATCGGTGAGGTTATTTGTACTGTTTGTATATACGTGTGGTGTGTCCTATCAATTGGTGTTTTTGGATTCATTGTGTTTACTTGTTGTTTTCGTATCTTGTTGTTATTACGTAATTTTGTTAAATTGTTCGTCGTGATTACTTCTGAAGTCGTGTCCACTCTTCTACATCCATGAATGAATTGATTGATGTTAAGGACAACAGATGGGTTGTGTAGGCCGGGGAGGCTAGGCTAGTGCTGAGAATGACATGCACACGAGGATGATTGTTAGCTGTGGTCCCACACGCCGGGGAGCGAAAGTGTAGACGACTGAGGCTTGCAAACGTCACCGTTGCTAGAACTGAGGCAGAATGAGTGACAAGCGATTTCAGTGTTAATTGGTAGTGAGTAGATAAGAGAATGTGCGTAGAGTATCATGAGGTGCTGCTATGGTCTCGTTGCGTTCTGCAAGGGTCATTCTAGCAAGTGGCGATTGCGTTGCAAGATATCAAGAGGATGCCTTTAACTCGAAGGTGTAGGTCGTCATTGATGTGTGAGATTGTGCTGTGGGTATGCTTGTGGTGTGTTGGCTTTTCCGTTTGTTCTCCATTCCAGCTCTGTCCGTGTGACCCAGGTTCTCGCAATGGCATCCAAGTCAACGTGTATAGGTCGTGATGGAGAAAAGGGATGGATCCGTGTATTTGAAGATTGAACGATCAATTCATGGTTGTTTGCTCAAACGAACTTCCCCAATTTTCGCGGAGGCATCAATACGACAGTCATCGTCTCATCGGTCGCTGTTAAGAAAGAAGTCAGGAGAAAACCGTCAGAAACCTTAGTTGTATATTGGCTATATGTTGGTGTTAGAATAAATAATTCTCGAGTCGCCAAGCTGGGTTCTGGTTTTTGCGTCCGTTCGTACTAGGCATTTCTGAGAAGCTTCGAGGAACAGCGTGAGCCCGAGCGTAGCAAGAGCTGGGCATTGACGGTTTACGAGGCGTTACTGACAATTTTTTTGCTTTGAAATTTCTGCAGCGATTTGGTTGTTTTACATGGGTTGTGTTCCTAGCTTCGCGCCCTAATGCTCCCTCTTTTTCCGGGCTGTGGCTTGCTAGTAGCCTAGCATGCTGGTATTCTTGCGAGGTTAGTAATATATAATAGGTGTCAATAATTCAAAATATATAACAGGTATGGGAATCATGAATTTTTATTGAGTCTTTCACGAAATATTATTTCCCCGATAGGTTTTACTAGTGAAATTCTGCAGTCTTACTTACGAAGAATTAGCTTCAGCGAAAGATGGTGATAATTTTACCTACTTATATAGGTTGGAAAAGAGTTAAACACAAAAGTCAAAGTGCGTGAACTATGTAAAATAAAAGCGATGGCTTAATATTTTTTATTTTTGATTACAGCTTGATAACATCTGTCTTTCTGAAGTACACAGTAAGGTGTCGTTCTGAAGTAGCTGACTCATACCATGTACTTGCATTCACGAGCTTGTATTTAAACTTCGGCTTTAGGCAATTCTCAACTTCTATTTCTTTTTTATTTATTCTTTTATTTTGCAGAGGCCATTCGAACTGAGGAGCCTTAGCAATATAGTGCTGTCCCACAGATGATAGTGGTTCTCACATGTCCCCACCATCATATCCGCAGAATAGCAATCATCGCCCTCCCACCTATTTTGTACAAAGCCATGGCGGAATGCTTCATTTTTTTAATTATTATTTTTTAAATTTTCTTTTTTAATATGCCACAGACTGTTTTTTCAAATACTCACTCGTTGACTCACTCAAAGTCTTGATATGAATGGCTACTTTCAGAAAACCACCATGTATGTTTTGTCTGTTACAGCATTTTGGAGGTACGTTCGAAATTGGTGACATTTTTGAACGTGTTTTTCTTTGAAATTTATTTACTGCTTATCGTCATATAATCGTTGGAATTATGGTTCAAATCTCTAAAAAGCGTGTTCATAGAAACACAATTGTTTTAGATAGTGGCTTAATTTCGGTTATAACTGCATTACCGCCCCGTGATACAGTATCAACTACTAGCTCTCAAAATGGTTTGAGTGCATATCTCACTCCGGTGATACAGGTGAAAGATGTTCTGTTAGAGAACTCTGAGTTCTGTAAATTAAACCTCCTTGTGAAATATATCCAGAGGCAAGTAAGTGAACTCCAGGAAAAATTAGGTCAGTTTGATAGCATGTCAATGTATTTGAAGATTGAACGATCAATTCATGGTTGTTTGCTCAAACTCAACTTCCCCATAATTTTGGCGGCTCATCAATCTGCCACTCATCGTCCCATGGGTGAGGATATAGGCTATAACCAGGTGTTCCCGCGCGATTTTATGGGTTACAGGTTACAGGCGTTATAATCGCCTATTTTTGGGAAATAGATTATATTAGACAAGTTTTAGACTTCTGTATCCAGAAGGCAGTATTTTGCTGTATTTTGTTCGCAGTAAAGCGCAAAATTGTACATTATAGCTCGGACGAATTATTAATAAAAAAGTCATCCTTTCTAAGAAAGTTCGCATAGAAAGACTATTATTTGCATTATAGTGTGTTGAGGGTTTGTATTTTGCGAGTTGTTTGAGATCTTAAGGTTGTAAATAGATTACAGGCAATGGCTGTTGTCATTCCAGTGAATCTATGAGAATCATGCTTATGAAAGAGAAATAGCCTGCGGACATAGGTTAGATATGTGTTTTGAGGATGTTAACCACTTCAGTTGTCATTGGTGATGACTGGAATACTCCATAACACATCGACGACATCATGCGATGAATGAGACAGGCTGCTGAATTTCCTGGTGATTATATCTATTTTGATGAAGTTCCTAGTTAAAACTGCTTAGGCGAAGATGTGACAATAGTTTAATTTACATTTGCATATGGAATTTCAGAAGGCCTTAATTGCTCAGTGCATGAAATGGCATCAGACTACATTGACATCAGTGTTCATCGCGTCCCGAACAAGAGTATAAATAGTCCTTCTCAAATGTCAGAGTACTTAAAATGAGTATCACCTTTCTGTTGATTGGTAGCTAGCAGGTGTGCCAAACCATCCATGGTACCCCACAGGCCCTACATAAATTCGTGAGAGATCTTACATGTCACGTTGTCCTACGAATTGTAAGCTTGCAGATCTTTCAATTTACCTGTCACTGAAATATCACTTATCTACTTCACGATGGTCTTTTTATTTGTGCACTATTACACTACATTTTATCTTCACTGGATATGCCTTTATTAAGGCTGAGACTTACTCTTTGTGCCTATTAGTTGCTTTCTAACAGTCTGGTTGCTTTTATTAGAAACACAACAGCACCAGCGTTTGAACAAAGCTGTATTTTCATGGAAAACGTCATATTTTCCATGCTTACACCGATATGGTTGGCATTAAACATTGCAAATGTATACTATCATTCCAAAGATATAGCACTTAGCCAAATGCGCAGTGTTCATTGTGGAGGGTTTACAATTTAACTCTTATCATAACCTGTTCTAATCACTCGTACAATGGTTGAACGACTGAAACTTTTGAAAAAGTACTAATTTATGATACCTCACGATTGCAGTTTATAACATAACTTATTGCGCCTGTAGAAATGACATGCATTCTTTGTAAACATTCGTTTATACGGCATATGAAATTATTATTATTTGCTTGCTGCTATCCTGTAGAAGATGAACAATATGTGTAACAGTAAAAACCACAGAAGAATGCTGTCATGAACGAAAAATGAGAAAGGAGAATGAACCATTTTCAGCAAAGGTAGGCAAATATAAAGCGTTTAACTTTAATATTACTTCTTTCTTACTTCAGCGATTTAAAAAACACTTTGTTTACTTATTTGCAGATATCCGGTAACATCAGTCAACCTAGTCACAGCGATTCGACATTGCCCAAATTATTGCGACAAACAACTGCGTAAAGAGATTTGCTTATTATTTTTCATTAAATATATTTAACACCATGCTTACCAGACCTTTCTCATTCTGAGTGTAGCTATGTGTCAATGGAGTTGAAGATTGAACGATCAATTCATGGTTGTTTGCTCAAACGAACTTCCCCAATTTTCGCGGAGGCATCAATACGACAGTCATCGTCTCATCGGTCGCTGTTCAGAAAGAAGTCAGCAGTAAACCGTCAGAAGTAATATTGTGATTTATTATTGTAATATTTGTTCACAGACTTTAGTAGAAATATTTTTTATATGTTGGTGTTACAATAAAGAATTCCCAAGCGGCCAATCGGTGTTTTGGTTTTTCGTCCGTTATTACTAAGCGTTTCTGAAAAACTGCAAGGAACAGCGTGGGCCCGAGCGTAGCAAGAGCTGGGCATTGACGGTTTACGAGATGTGGCTGGAAATTTCTGACAGTGGAAACAGTTTCTGACGGATTCAGACAGCTGGCGGCAGTTCGGATAGTCACCGTTCATCTTTCCTGGTGCCGGTCAAGTCCTCTTTGAACAAGCAATATCTGGAACGTTTTTGGAATTAGGTCAAGTTCAACAATGCCTGGGTCAAAGAAGGGACAGAGTGTCTTGGATGCAAACAGGAAAGTAAGTCATGGTGACTTGTCTGTTACTTGTAACGATGTGTCTGATGTTAAACATGACATGGTTGATGTTACTGTTTTGCCGTTCAGGGATAATAGGAACATCAAACTCCCTAAATTTGAACCACGGTGTTTTGATGGAAACTCGGCTGATTATTTACAATTTGTAAAGGAGTTTGAGATCATGTTGAGTGGTTTTTTATTAAATGATGAATTGGAGTTAATGTATTTGATGAGATATTGCACTGGAGATGCTGCAAGAGCTATACAGTGCTGTAAGTTTATGAAGCCAAAAGAGGGCTACGATGAGGCTATGAGCACATTACGTCAACGGTTTGGAAGACCTTCGATGATTGCAGGGAAATTATTCGAGGCTGTTAAGGGTAATGGTGGTCAATTACAGGATGACTCCCAGGCACTCACTGAGTTTTTAGATAATTTGCTAATTTACAAGAATGCAATGATTTCGAAGAGTTGCATGAGTGACCTCAACTCGAGTTTTATACTAGAAGTAATAGCAAGACGCCTACCTACTCGACTGCAAAGGAAGTGGGTGATGATAAGCTCCCGTATAGAGGATGATGGTATCGAGCCAAAGTTCGATGATGTTCTGAAACTAGTAAAAGATAGTGTCAATCAATCTATGAGCAAGTTTGCCAGTATATTGCATCTCACCCCTAGAATAGAGCAGTCTGAGAGCAAAACGCAATCATTGATGACGAGTAGGCCTCAGAGAGGTGGATATCGAGAAGGCTCCATGATGTCTAGTAATGCATATAGACCTAGTGAGTGTAACAGGTTTCGTAGTACATCCTCAACAGATAAGTTGCAAGCCGCAAGACAAACACGGTTGTGTTTTACACGTTTGCAAGAGGTGCATACAAAGTTGAACTGTGAATCAGTGAGCAAGTTTAGTGATAAGCTAAATGTGAAATCAAGGTCTGACTCCGAATTGTGTGACGATAACGGTGTTGTGAAGAAGTCTGTAGTTACAACTGGTAAGCCATTGTTGAATAGAGTGTCACAGAATAGAGTTACTGCTTCAGAGTGCAGTTCTGACTCCATAAGTTTACGAAGTATAACTAGTCAGAGTGAAGATATAAAACCTTTAATGATTTGTGAGGAGGAACCAAAATTGTCTACTGCTGTTAACAAAGAAATTGAAAATGATAAAGTTGACGGTAAAGTGAATATTCTGGATAATGATCATGATACTTCACAGTTGCTTTTGGTTGATCATGATGAGATGAGGGATATGCCTATTACTGCTAAGTTGAACAAATTTTCTGTACAACTTGAACGTGAAGTAGAAATAAATGCAGAAGCAGTTATAGAAGGCATGCATACTTGTGAGACCATCAGTGTGAATGATAAGCATGTAAACCACCTATCAACAGATGCTATTGCTGAACCGGAGCTGATGGTAAAAGACAGCAGTGGTGGTGGTCTTGCAGTTAGACAAATTTCTGAAAGTCGAGCAACAACAGCTTCTGATCCACCGCTAAGTTCATCAACTGGTATCAATCAGTCATCGTTGGTGCTGTCATCCACAATAAAAAAGACGCCCATCAACTCAAGTATCTTGTGCAATGACTATGCTAGTATCAGTTCGTTTGAAAGAACGAATATCAATGGTCAGTTTATTGAAGATAAGCCAAGTGTAAAGGAGAGAGTAATTATTAAATTGACTTGCACGAATAAAGGCATTTCTAGTTTCAAGTTACTATTTGAATGTTATTATCTTTGGTGTAAATTACTCTGTTTCTACGCTTGGTTGACCAGATACGTCGTGTGTTTGTTAGTCATCTATATTCTACGATACAATGACATGAGCGTGTTACCGTTCAGATTTGAGGATATAGCTGATAGAGGAAAGTCAGAAAATGAACTCTGCGACGATTTTCCAACCTAGAGCGTCAACCTGAGAAGGGTTGTAGGCGTACTGCTGTAAGTCCTACAATTCTTCAAAGGGCAGCGCATCAGTGAGCAGTCCAATGTGCTCGGTGTGTGATTTTGTACATAAGTTCATATTGTATATACTGAATTGGTATCATTTATCATCTAGCTGTTGGTAATTCTGTTTGTGTCCGGACGACTTCCACTTGAATCATCAACCTGAGAAGGAATGTGGGCGTACTGCTGTAAGTCCTACAGTTCTTCAAGGGTAGTTTGTCGTGTCAGAATCCACAACATTTGATGTGTTGATTGTACTTATGTTTGTGTTAAATAATTGTGTGAGTTCCAAGTGATGTAATTGTTGGTTAATCTTGTTTGTGTCCGTACATTCCACAACTTACAATCGTCAACCTGTGAAGGGTTGTAGGCGTACTGATGTATGTCCTACAATTCTCCGAGGGTAGTACGTCCAAGCTCAGTTCATCGTACTTGGTGTGTTGTTTTACATGTATGTTTTTGCTTTATATACTGCATTGGTATCATCTCTCATCTACCTGCTCGAAAATTTGTATGTGTTCGGACATTCTTCAACTTACAATCGTCAACCTGTGAAGGGTTGTAGGCGTACTGGTGCAAGTCCTGCGATTCTTCAAAGGAATTCCATCTAGACATGATCGGCGAGGTTATTTGTACTGTTTGTATATACGTGTGGTGTGTCATATCAAGTGGTGTTTTTGGATTCATTGTGTTTACTTGTTGTTTTCGTATCTTGTTGTTATTACGTAATTTTGTTAAATTGTTCGTCGTGATTACTTCTGAAGTCGTGTCCACTCTTCTACATCCATGAATGAATTGATTGATGTTAAGGACAACAGATGGGTTGTGTAGGCCGGGGAGGCTAGGCTAGTGCTGAGAATGACATGCACACGAGGATGATTGTTAGCTGTGGTCCCACACGCCGGGGAGCGAAAGTGTAGACGACTGAGGCTTGCAAACGTCACCGTTGCTAGAACTGAGGCAGAATGAGTGACAAGCGATTTCAGTGTTAATTGGTAGTGAGTAGATAAGAGAATGTGCGTAGAGTATCATGAGGTGCTGCTATGGTCTCGTTGCGTTCTGCAAGGGTCATTCTAGCAAGTGGCGATTGCGTTGCAAGATATCAAGAGGATGCCTTTAACTCGAAGGTGTAGGTCGTCATTGATGTGTGAGATTGTGCTGTGGGTATGCTTGTGGTGTGTTGGCTTTTCCGTTTGTTCTCCATTCCAGCTCTGTCCGTGTGACCCAGGTTCTCGCAATGGCATCCAAGTCAACGTGTATAGGTCGTGATGGAGAAAAGGGATGGATCCGTGTATTTGAAGATTGAACGATCAATTCATGGTTGTTTGCTCAAACGAACTTCCCCAATTTTCGCGGAGGCATCAATACGACAGTCATCGTCTCATCGGTCGCTGTTAAGAAAGAAGTCAGGAGAAAACCGTCAGAAACCTTAGTTGTATATTGGCTATATGTTGGTGTTAGAATAAATAATTCTCGAGTCGCCAAGCTGGGTTCTGGTTTTTGCGTCCGTTCGTACTAGGCATTTCTGAGAAGCTTCGAGGAACAGCGTGAGCCCGAGCGTAGCAAGAGCTGGGCATTGACGGTTTACGAGGCGTTACTGACAATTTTTTTGCTTTGAAATTTCTGCAGCGATTTGGTTGTTTTACATGGGTTGTGTTCCTAGCTTCGCGCCCTAATGCTCCCTCTTTTTCCGGGCTGTGGCTTGCTAGTAGCCTAGCATGCTGGTATTCTTGCGAGGTTAGTAATATATAATAGGTGTCAATAATTCAAAATATATAACAGGTATGGGAATCATGAATTTTTATTGAGTCTTTCACGAAATATTATTTCCCCGATAGGTTTTACTAGTGAAATTCTGCAGTCTTACTTACGAAGAATTAGCTTCAGCGAAAGATGGTGATAATTTTACCTACTTATATAGGTTGGAAAAGAGTTAAACACAAAAGTCAAAGTGCGTGAACTATGTAAAATAAAAGCGATGGCTTAATATTTTTTATTTTTGATTACAGCTTGATAACATCTGTCTTTCTGAAGTACACAGTAAGGTGTCGTTCTGAAGTAGCTGACTCATACCATGTACTTGCATTCACGAGCTTGTATTTAAACTTCGGCTTTAGGCAATTCTCAACTTCTATTTCTTTTTTATTTATTCTTTTATTTTGCAGAGGCCATTCGAACTGAGGAGCCTTAGCAATATAGTGCTGTCCCACAGATAATAGTGGTTCTCACATGTCCCCACCATCATATCCGCAGAATAGCAATCATCGCCCTCCCACCTATTTTGTACAAAGCCATGGCGGAATGCTTCATTTTTTTAATTATTATTTTTTAAATTTTCTTTTGTAATATGCCACAGACTGTTTTTTCAAATACTCACTCGTTGACTCACTCAAAGTCTTGATATGAATGGCTACTTTCAGAAGACCACCATGTATGTTTTGTCTGTTACAGCATTTTGGAGGTACGTTCGAAATTGGTGACATTTTTGAACGTGTTTTTCTTTGAAATTTATTTACTGCTTATCGTCATATAATCGTTGGAATTATGGTTCAAATCTCTAAAAAGCGTGTTCATAGAAACACAATTGTTTTAGATAGTGGCTTAATTTCGGTTATAACTGCATTACCGCCCCGTGATACAGTATCAACTACTAGCTCTCAAAATGGTTTGAGTGCATATCTCACTCCGGTGACACAGGTGAAAGATGTTCTGTTAGAGAACTCTGAGTTCTGTAAATTAAACCTCCTTGTGAAATATATCCAGAGGCAAGTAAGTGAACTCCAGGAAAAATTAGGTCAGTTTGATAGCATGTCAATGTATTTGAAGATTGAACGATCAATTCATGGTTGTTTGCTCAAACTCAACTTCCCCATAATTTTGGCGGCTCATCAATCTGCCACTCATCGTCCCATGGGTGAGGATATAGGCTATAACCAGGTGTTCCCGCGCGATTTTATGGGTTACAGGCTACAGGCGTTATAATCGCCTATTTTTGGGAAATAGATTATATTAGACAAGTTTTAGACTTCTGTATCCAGAAGGCAGTATTTTGCTGTATTTTGTTCGTAGTAAAGCGCAAAATTGTACATTATAGCTCGGACGAATTATTAATAAAAAAGTCATCCTTTCTAAGAAAGTTCGCATAGAAAGACTATTATTTGCATTATAGTGTGTTGAGGGTTTGTATTTTGCGAGTTGTTTGAGATCTTAAGGTTGTAAATAGATTACAGGCAATGGCTGTTGTCATTCCAGTGAATCTATGAGAATCATGCTTATGAAAGAGAAATAGCCTGCGGACATAGGTTAGATATGTGTTTTGAGGATGTTAACCACTTCAGTTGTCATTGGTGATGACTGGAATACTCCATAACACATCGACGACATCATGCGATGAATGAGACAGGCTGCTGAATTTCCTGGTGATTATATCTATTTTGATGAAGTTCCTAGTTAAAACTGCTTAGGCGAAGATGTGACAATAGTTTAATTTACATTTGCATATGGAATTTCAGAAGGCCTTAATTGCTCAGTGCATGAAATGGCATCAGACTACATTGACATCAGTGTTCATCGCGTCCCGAACAAGAGTATAAATAGTCCTTCTCAAATGTCAGAGTACTTAAAATGAGTATCACCTTTCTGTTGATTGGTAGCTAGCAGGTGTGCCAAACCATCCATGGTACCCCACAGGCCCTACATAAATTCGTGAGAGATCTTACATGTCACGTTGTCCTACGAATTGTAAGCTTGCAGATCTTTCAATTTACCTGTCACTGAAATATCACTTATCTACTTCACGATGGTCTTTTTATTTGTGCACTATTACACTACATTTTATCTTCACTGGATATGCCTTTATTAAGGCTGAGACTTACTCTTTGTGCCTATTAGTTGCTTTCTAACAGTCTGGTTGCTTTTATTAGAAACACAACAGCACCAGCGTTTGAACAAAGCTGTATTTTCATGGAAAACGTCATATTTTCCATGCTTACACCGATATGGTTGGCATTAAACATTGCAAATGTATACTATCATTCCAAAGATATAGCACTTAGCCAAATGCGCAGTGTTCATTGTGAAGGGTTTACAATTTAACTCTTATCATAACCTGTTCTAATCACTCGTACAATGGTTGAACGACTGAAACTTTTGAAAAAGTACTAATTTATGATACCTCACGATTGCAGTTTATAACATAACTTATTGCGCCTGTAGAAATGACATGCATTCTTTGTAAACATTCGTTTATACGGCATATGAAATTATTATTATTTGCTTGCTGCTATCCTGTAGAAGATGAACAATATGTGTAACAGTAAAAACCACAGAAGAATGCTGTCATGAACGAAAAATGAGAAAGGAGAATGAACCATTTTCAGCAAAGGTAGGCAAATATAAAGCGTTTAACTTTAATATTACTTCTTTCTTACTTCAGCGATTTAAAAAACACTTTGTTTACTTATTTGCAGATATCCGGTAACATCAGTCAACCTAGTCACAGCGATTCGACATTGCCCAAATTATTGCGACAAACAACTGCGTAAAGAGATTTGCTTATTATTTTTCATTAAATATATTTAACACCATGCTTACCAGACCTTTCTCATTCTGAGTGTAGCTATGTGTCAATGGAGTTGAAGATTGAACGATCAATTCATGGTTGTTTGCTCAAACGAACTTCCCCAATTTTCGCGGAGGCATCAATACGACAGTCATCGTCTCATCGGTCGCTGTTCAGAAAGAAGTCAGCAGTAAACCGTCAGAAGTAATATTGTGATTTATTATTGTAATATTTGTTCACAGACTTTAGTAGAAATATTTTTTATATGTTGGTGTTACAATAAAGAATTCCCAAGCGGCCAATCGGTGTTTTGGTTTTTCGTCCGTTATTACTAAGCGTTTCTGAAAAACTGCAAGGAACAGCGTGGGCCCGAGCGTAGCAAGAGCTGGGCATTGACGGTTTACGAGATGTGGCTGGAAATTTCTGACAGTGGAAACAGTTTCTGACGGATTCAGACAGCTGGCGGCAGTTCGGATAGTCACCGTTCATCTTTCCTGGTGCCGGTCAAGTCCTCTTTGAACAAGCAATATCTGGAACGTTTTTGGAATTAGGTCAAGTTCAACAATGCCTGGGTCAAAGAAGGGACAGAGTGTCTTGGATGCAAACAGGAAAGTAAGTCATGGTGACTTGTCTGTTACTTGTAACGATGTGTCTGATGTTAAACATGACATGGTTGATGTTACTGTTTTGCCGTTCAGGGATAATAGGAACATCAAACTCCCTAAATTTGAACCACGGTGTTTTGATGGAAACTCGGCTGATTATTTACAATTTGTAAAGGAGTTTGAGATCATGTTGAGTGGTTTTTTATTAAATGATGAATTGGAGTTAATGTATTTGATGAGATATTGCACTGGAGATGCTGCAAGAGCTATACAGTGCTGTAAGTTTATGAAGCCAAAAGAGGGCTACGATGAGGCTATGAGCACATTACGTCAACGGTTTGGAAGACCTTCGATGATTGCAGGGAAATTATTCGAGGCTGTTAAGGGTAATGGTGGTCAATTACAGGATGACTCCCAGGCACTCACTGAGTTTTTAGATAATTTGCTAATTTACAAGAATGCAATGATTTCGAAGAGTTGCATGAGTGACCTCAACTCGAGTTTTATACTAGAAGTAATAGCAAGACGCCTACCTACTCGACTGCAAAGGAAGTGGGTGATGATAAGCTCCCGTATAGAGGATGATGGTATCGAGCCAAAGTTCGATGATGTTCTGAAACTAGTAAAAGATAGTGTCAATCAATCTATGAGCAAGTTTGCCAGTATATTGCATCTCACCCCTAGAATAGAGCAGTCTGAGAGCAAAACGCAATCATTGATGACGAGTAGGCCTCAGAGAGGTGGATATCGAGAAGGCTCCATGATGTCTAGTAATGCATATAGACCTAGTGAGTGTAACAGGTTTCGTAGTACATCCTCAACAGATAAGTTGCAAGCCGCAAGACAAACACGGTTGTGTTTTACACGTTTGCAAGAGGTGCATACAAAGTTGAACTGTGAATCAGTGAGCAAGTTTAGTGATAAGCTAAATGTGAAATCAAGGTCTGACTCCGAATTGTGTGACGATAACGGTGTTGTGAAGAAGTCTGTAGTTACAACTGGTAAGCCATTGTTGAATAGAGTGTCACAGAATAGAGTTACTGCTTCAGAGTGCAGTTCTGACTCCATAAGTTTACGAAGTATAACTAGTCAGAGTGAAGATATAAAACCTTTAATGATTTGTGAGGAGGAACCAAAATTGTCTACTGCTGTTAACAAAGAAATTGAAAATGATAAAGTTGACGGTAAAGTGAATATTCTGGATAATGATCATGATACTTCACAGTTGCTTTTGGTTGATCATGATGAGATGAGGGATATGCCTATTACTGCTAAGTTGAACAAATTTTCTGTACAACTTGAACGTGAAGTAGAAATAAATGCAGAAGCAGTTATAGAAGGCATGCATACTTGTGAGACCATCAGTGTGAATGATAAGCATGTAAACCACCTATCAACAGATGCTATTGCTGAACCGGAGCTGATGGTAAAAGACAGCAGTGGTGGTGGTCTTGCAGTTAGACAAATTTCTGAGAGTCGAGCAACAACAGCTTCTGATCCACCGCTAAGTTCATCAACTGGTATCAATCAGTCATCGTTGGTGCTGTCATCCACAATAAAAAAGACGCCCATCAACTCAAGTATCTTGTGCAATGACTATGCTAGTATCAGTTCGTTTGAAAGAACGAATATCAATGGTCAGTTTATTGAAGATAAGCCAAGTGTAAAGGAGAGAGTAATTATTAAATTGACTTGCACGAATAAAGGCATTTCTAGTTTCAAGTTACTATTTGAATGTTATTATCTTTGGTGTAAATTACTCTGTTTCTACGCTTGGTTGACCAGATACGTCGTGTGTTTGTTAGTCATCTATATTCTACGATACAATGACATGAGCGTGTTACCGTTCAGATTTGAGGATATAGCTGATAGAGGAAAGTCAGAAAATGAACTCTGCGACGATTTTCCAACCTAGAGCGTCAACCTGAGAAGGGTTGTAGGCGTACTGCTGTAAGTCCTACAATTCTTCAAAGGGTAGCGCATCAATGAGCAGTCCACTGTGCTCGGTGTGTGATTTTGTACATAAGTTCATATTGTATATACTGAATTGGTATCATTTATCATCTAGCTGTTGGTA